>JBAFTB010000026.1:5512126-5523983 GCA_037177355.1 Melanotaenia trifasciata | reverse complement strand
ATTAATCATTGTCAAAAAGAACTGAAAAGTTTCTGCTTGATGAGTATATTTTCCATAAAATGTATTTTGCTCCAATAGAGGCCGTAACAACATCTGCAAACAGTACAGGCTATGTTCTTATAATAAACTTATCACGTTATAACGTGATAAGGTCCGATTCTTTTTTATTTGGGTGACAGCTCCACGCTTCCGTAGTTTTGTACCTTTAAGACTACAAAACAAAGTGCATTGTGGGTTCGGCACAAGGCATCATGGGTAAACAACTCAAACTGAAGCATGTACAGGACAATAGGCGGCTCTGATGAGGGAAGACGTCTCCCAGGAAAAAAAGGTTATTTGTACATAAATTTTTATGCCACAACTGTAGTGTAGCATTAAAAACAACTGTTTTTTTTAATTATGTCTAACTCTTTAAAACAACCGTTTCTTGGGAAAGATTCAACATGTTTGAACAAGCCTCACATTTATTTCATATTGCAGCAGAACTTCTCTACTTAGTTTGAGGGATCCATTTCTTTCAGTCAGGACTTTAAGCAAAGGTTAAGCGGACTGGAACTTCAGAAATGGGTAAGACATGGGTTTCCTGAAACTTAAGGCATTAAGAACAAGAAATGCAGGCTCTGATGTCCAGATCTTCAGATGGGTTTTTGTAAGAACTCGATCCTTTTAATCAGGCAGGGAATCTCTAAGTTCCTTTCCATCCGTTACCAAAAGGACAGGCAGGCAGGCTCAGACATCCAAGGACATAAAACAAGTTTTACACAAAGATAAACAAAAGCAACCATTGATACGCACGAGGCAAAAACTGAGGATGTGGCAGCGGGAAGACAACAGACTGCTGATTAAATAGAGAGCAAGACACAGATGAGTAGGATCAGCAATCATCAGTCAAAGTCCAGAACTCAACCTGGTTGGCTGCAAACCCCAATGTAAAAAAAAATAAATAAATAAAAACGTGGACCAAATGATCTTGAAGCCTGATCATAACATACAGAAACCATTTCTTCAACTTACTGCTCTTCCTAATTCTAATCATTAAACAAGGTCTGAATGTGAAACATGTTTTTCTAATCCTGGGATTATCATTATTTCTTCAAGGTTCCCTTTTGTGACTGCATGGTTCGAAGTTTAGTTTAAGCGGATTTTCTGATCATCGAGTGATCCATGATGACAGCTCCTAAAGAGGACCTGTGGAAAACCCTGAGCGACCTGACAGAAGAGGAGTTCAAGCATTTTAAGTGGTTTCTGAAAGATGGTGATTCAGAAAACAGTTTCTCTGGTATCCCTGTGGCCCGGCTGGAAAGGGCAGACAGACTAGACACAGTGGATGTCATGGTGCAGAAATATTGTGGCCCCGGAGCTCTGCAGAAATCCACCGAGATTTTGGAGAAGATCAGCAGGAATGACCTGGTCAAGCGTTTGTCAAGATGGAGAGGTGAGTGAATAAAATGTCATGTGACGTGTAAACCAAACATATTCCAAGACTTCATTTCCCACTCTGCTTTGCTTTAGACCTGAAGAACCTGGAAAGTGAATCTGACAGACAGAAGGCCAAAGCTGCACAGATGAAGGCTGGAATTAGGCGGATGATTCAGGAGAGACAGCTGAAGATCAGTGAAATCCAACGTTCAGCAGAGATCAGCAGGAAATCTGCTGACCAACAGACTTCAGACAGCGTGCAGGTCTTTACTGTTCTGATGCAGTTGGTCCAGAAAAGTCTGGAAAACGTCAAAGAACAGATTGAAGAGAAGCAGAAGACGACACAGAGACAGGCTGAGAGAATTATCCGAGGGCTGGAGCAGGAAATCTCTGAGCTGAACAAAAGGGAAGGTGAGATTGAAAACCTTGTTCACACAGAAGATAACCTCCAATTCCTCCAAAACATCTCCACCACTGAGAACCTTCCTTTACCGTCGTATGGAACAACTGTGATGACCACTGTGAATGAATTAAAGGAAAAACTCAACAAAGAGATGGAAAAGTTCCTCACTAAGACCAAGCTGAACAGGATCCAGCAGTTTGCGGTGGACGTGACTCTGGACGCTCTAACAGCCCATCCCAATCTCGTTTTGTCTGACGATGGGAAACAAGTTCACTTTAGTAAGAGGAAACAAACTCTTCCAGACAACCCAGAAAGATTCAGCTCTGCTGTCAATGTCTTGGGGAAGCAGAGCTTCTCCTCAGGAAGGTTTTACTTTGAGGTGCAGGTGAAAGGAAAGACTGCGTGGGATTTAGGTGTAGTCAAAGAATCGATCAGCAGGAAAGGATCGATCACAGCGAGTCCTGAAGGAGGTCACTGGACTATTTGTTTAAGAGGGGGAGACAAGTACAAAGCATCTTCGGTTCATCTCAGTGTAACAACTCCACCACATAAAGTTGGTGTGTTTGTGGATTATGAGAAAAAGTCAGTTGGGTTTTATAATGTCGATTCTGCAGAACTCATTCACTGTTTCTCCGACTGTTTATTTACAGAGAAACTCTATCCATTCTTCAGTCCAAGTCTGCATCATGATGGCCTGAACGTCCCCCCTCTTATCATCTGTCCTGTCAGTTACACTGATTAGATCTTATTAACTGATTATTGTAATCTGTGATTGTAATTACACTTACAGTAAGTAATCTTTGGGTGGTTTGGGTGTAGTATTGGTTTTTGCCACTAGATGGTGTCACTTCCTCCTGGATGATATTCATATAAGTGTTGCTCGCTCTACTTTCTCTAGTTTATTTTTACATTTTTATTTCAATTTCATTTTCATTCTCTTTACATAGAATAGAACATTTTCATTATTATTAAACTAAAAGGTGGCATATACATAAACTCTGTCCTCTTATTTATTCCTGAATAAGACTTTTTATCTGATCTGTGCAATAAAGAAATCTACCTTGTGTTTTCAGAACCAAACACTTTTCTTTTCCAGGAATCTCTGGTCCTCGTGAGCTAATGTCCTGCATGTTGTAGATGCTTCCCACATATCACTAGGCAACCTTCCCTCCTAAAAGATACTTTTGTTTTTTTCTGCTAGTGAGTGTCTGGCACTTTGGTTGTTGTTGTGATAAGATAAGATACATTGGCTGCTTGCAGAAATTTGTACTGCAGCACAGAGTCAACAATCATCACAGACCAGACTGCAGTCATACAAAAATAAAGAGTCTATAAATATCTATTAAAATATCAGCAACAAGAAACATAAAATCCACTTTTAAAAATGCATACCCCCAAAAATATTCTGAAAAACCATACAAATATATTACTGATTGAGCAGTGTGATGGAGTGAGGAATAAATGTGTTTATATTTATTCCTCCACCAAAAGTGCACCCTGAAGTGTTTGCCTGATGGGAGACACTGATACTCTTCATGAAGAGTATGAGAGGGATCTGCAGCTCTCTTATTTGCCAGTGCAGCCACTAAAGAAACAGCTCTCCACAGGTTGACCAACCACCTTGGAGCAGATGTTCAGTTGTTTCTGAATCCTGGACTTCAGCTTGACAGAGAGGCAAACTGGACCTCCATACTGTAGGATGCTTAGTATGAGGGTTCTGCAGAGACTGTGGAGGATCTTGCTGCTGGCTCCAAAAGATCCAAGTCTCCTCAAAAAAGTAGATCTTCTGCAGTCATTTGTTGCAGATGTTATCCGCATGATAAGACCATGAGAGGGCATTGTCCACATGCACTCCCAAATATTTAAAGGATGCAGATTATTTAATGGGTTTGTTGTGTATAATGACCAGAGCAGGTAAATGTTGTGTAGTTCCAAAGATGACCTCCTCTGTCTTGGTGGGATTCAGTATGAGGGCATTCTGGTCACAACAATGCACTACGCTGCTCACACTGTCAAAGACAGTGTCTGGTTCCCTCTCCTCAGTCAACAGAGCCACAAGAGCTGTGTCATCAGAGAATTTGATGAGATGGTCAGGTGCACTGATAACCGAGTCATTGGTGTAGATGGTGAACAGCAAAGGTGAGCTCCCACATCCCTGTAGGACTCTACTACTGGTTGCAACCAGACTGAAGCTTGTGCTTTTGACCCTAACCAGCTGCTGTCTGTTGGTGAGACAGGAGTAATACCAGTACATGAGATGGAGATTAATGTCCAACGGCTGCATTTTGGAGAGAAGTAAACCTGTTTTGACTGTATTAAAGGTGAAGGAAAAGTCAATAAACAGCACTCTGGCACAAGATTTTCTTGTTGTATCCAAGTGTTTAGAGACAAGATGGATCAGTGTAGCAACTGCATCTTGAGTACTGCGTCTACCCCTATAAGCAAACTGGTAAGGGTCGAGTTTGTAGTGAACTGACTGAGACAGCAATTATTTAATCAGCACAGAAGTCAGAGCAATAGGACGATAGTCATTATCGTCTTTTGGACATATCGTCTTTGGGACTAGAAAAATGTGAGACAGTTTCCAGTCTGATGGGACAGTATAATAAATAATAATAATTTATTTGTATAGCACTTTTAAAAAACAAGGTTTACAAAGTGCTGAACAGCACACAGTTTCTGGCAGAGGGGGTGATGTTAGAGGAGAGAGGACCGAGACTGTCTTCAGTTTGGGCGGTGGAGTGAGGAGGGTTGATTAAGATCATTTCAGATTTAGAACTGTTGAGTTGTAGAAAGTTTTGTGCTGTCCAACTGTTCACATCGTTGAGACACTCTAACACAGCAACTAGGCCTCCAGTGTCCCCTGGTCTTAGCGGGAGGTATATCTGTGTGTCGTCCACGTAACAGTGGAAGGACACGTTATGGCGGCTATAACGTGTCCTAGGGGAAGCATATAAATAGAGAACAGAATGGGACCTAGAAATGGGACCTATTGGGACCTGTTGGAGACCAGCACTAAATGGGCTAAAAATGACCAAATCATCTGTATGATTGGTTAGTCAATCGCCTGCCCTACAACCTGTATCACATATATTTAAAATCAAAGACAAATCATTCATATACACATTAAAAAGACAAGAAGATAAAATTCCCCCATCTCACTCTCATTGTCTATTGCAAATACCAATAATCCGAGATTCTAATTAAAAATTCAGAGACCCTACTTTTAGTCATGATATAATTTTTCATGATTAACATGATCAAACGTTTTAAATGCATCAATGAAGCATGTGAACGTTGTGGAATTTTGTCCATTATATTTATCTAAAATTGCCTTTAGTGCAAAAATACATGAATCAGTGTCATGTTTTCATTTAAAACCAACTTGGTTGTCGTTAAACAGGGCTTACCTCTCAAATCTACTCAGTAGAACTAAAAATAAATGTTGATTTACTGCATTACAAAGTTCAGATGGTGATAAAAAGTCTTCAGCTGGCAGAGGTGGGAAGTTTCTCTTACGTTGAACCATTACACACAGTGTGGAAAATACACTACCAGTAAAAAGTTTGGCCATACTTTCCCATTTAATCCAACGGAAGATAAACCTGTAGATGAACATGTAAACTTATTCAGATTAGTAAATATGTGTACCAAAAACCACCTGGACTCACAGAGAAGTTTTAAAACTAATACAGCAGTTTATAGCATTTTTTCCTGAATGTAGAGAGGAGTCACACACTAGTGCAGGATCACCAATACTCCTGCAGGTTTTAGATGTTTCCCTGCAACACACCTGATTCAAATCAAAGGTTGTTGTCAAGTTCTGTACAAGCCTCCTAATGACCCATCAATAGTTTGAATCAGGTGTGTTGCAGCAGGTAAACATGTAAAATCTGCAGGACAGTGGCTCAGCATGTCCACAGTTGGTGATCCCTGCACTAGTGCATCAGAAAAAGCTTGACCAAATAAAAAGACTTGAGATGAGTACAAAAATATTAATTTTATATTTTAAAAAGTTGATTAAAAACCTCAATATTGATTTAGATTCACTTACAGGTCCAGTTACAGCGGTGCAGCAGCAACAAGTGTGATAAACTGGCCCTGCCATTGTTTTTATTGGTTACGTTTAAGTTTGTGTGACGTCACGTCAGTCTTACATCTGGGAAAATGATAGCAGACAGGATATCAGACAATTTCAAGTCATTTATTTTATCACATGCATGATGGCAGTAAAATGCAGTCGTACATGCATCGAAGGCTGTGCACACCATTTACCACAAATAAAAAAAACAAGAAAAAAACAACGTGGTAATATAAATATATAAATAAGCTGCAGTGCATTGACTGTGTAGTGACGTGCATGCTTTACAGACTGACAATATGTATATATATAATTTACAATGTAAATGGTAGTGCAAAGTATAAACCTTGTTAAAGTGACATGAGTAAATGACTGTTTTTCAGCAGAAGGTACGACCTTGGCCAGAGTCACTACAGGGTAGAGTTCACAAGGAGGCTCCTCTTGAGTCTTTCTGTGTTTGCCTTAATGAGCCTTAGGCGCCGGCCAGAGAGCAGCCATTGTTAAGATGATGAGGGTCTCTCTTGATCCTGTTGGCTCTGGCTGTTGCCACTCTGCCGACCTCAGCACCCTCTGCAGGGGCGTCCGGTCACGACCACCATTGTTCTCGTACCATTGGGTGATGTTACCAGTCAGAACACTCTCAACTACTCCAGTGTAGAACATCGTCATGATTTTCAGAGAGACAATGGACTTCCTCAGTTGTCTGAGGTGAAAAAGGCACTGCCTCGCCTTCTGGCTGTCTATGTGCAGGATGGATTCTCAGGCACGTACACACCTGGTTACTTGAAACTGCACACTGTCTCCACCAGAGTCCCATTCATCCTCAGAGGGGTGTAGTTCCTCTGCTGTCTCCTCCCATAGTCAATAATCATCTCCTTAGTGTTGTCTACAGTTAGCAGCCCTGTGTGTGTTGTGGGTTTGGGGGCTAGAGTTGTGGCTTCCCACCTGCACCACCCAAGTTCTGTATATCAGGAAGTCGAGGACCCAGGCACATTGGAGATCAGCCCCGGGCTGAGCAGCTTGGAGTGGAGTGTGGTGGGGACTATAGTGTTGAAAGCCAAACTAAAGTCAATGAACTGGACTGGAACATGTCTCAGTCGACATCTGACAGAGCATCCTGCAGCACAGCCTCCACGTGGTCGTTTCAGCGTCTCACCTGCCACGAGGGGACTCCCTCCTGCGCCATCTTTGCTTGTAGTCTGGCATGAGGAAAACGGCGTTAAACCATCTTGACAACCTCGGTGCTTTTTCTTTCTCTGTTATGATGTGTGTCGTCAACACCTGCTGATAAAATACATCATTGGCTGTTTTGCTAGTTTTTCTTCACTTTTTTACATTAGATGATCACTTTAGTTGTGATAATCAGTTCAATATTTCATAAAATCTGGCCCTCAAAAAAGGTCTCATTGCTGCCCCCCTTTTCCTGGTCAGTGCTCCTGCTTGGCCTCCCATCAGAACTTTTCTAGACCCGTCCCTTCATAGCTAAAATATAAATGCTTTCTACCACCTGTCAGCTACTTTGGTAGAGAAGGTCCTGCCAGAAACAATACTTTTAGGTGAATATGTGACAGTGTGAACCATGAACCGCTAGTTTCCTCCTTCTCAGCTGAACTATAAACTAACGCAACAAAAGCAGATCAGCTGATTACTGACAGCCATTGCTGCACAAACAGAGACGACCAGAGAGCCACTAGAACAGACAAAACACAGATGGGCTGTCGCCAAGTTAAAAAAGAAGACAGGAAAAGTGCCGGTGTGGAACCCTCTCACAAGGAAACGAGTGTGTGTTAAAACACCCCCATTTTCTATGGAGGCGACGTCCATTGGTAGCTCCATTAATGCTGTGTTTTCACCTGCCTCATATGTCATGTTAAAAAAAAAATTAAAAGTACATAAAATAAATAATATTTTCCACTGGTCTGTGTTAAAAATGCATTTTGAGTATGACTCTACACAAAAATGGCTGAATTTGAGTATTTCCAGCTCAAATACAGGGTAGAAATCCCGGGTGAGGCAGTGGCGAGCTATGCCACACCTCTGACTACGTCATCCGATACAAACTGGGTTGCATGACGCTTGCCTGTTCCTCCGCATATCACCAATATGAACTTTACAGAAATATTTGTTATACACCATGACTCTCCGCAGTCTGTGTAATGTCTTTAATGTGTGTGTGTGAGAATTATTCATACTGAACGTACAATAAAGTGCAGAGAAAGTCAGCAGGTGAGGCAAGCAATACTTTGCCTCACCTCAAGGGGGCACAGTTTCATGCTGTTAAATGATAGTGAAATAAGATGCTCTTTTAAGTTCTTACAATGTAAATGTGTATCCAGAGGAGTCAGTGCTTCACCAGCCATGAACCCCACACTGAAGGCGCCATTGACTCTGCAGATGTGGAAGAGTCGAGTCTTGCAGAGTCAAGCAGTACATCCCCAGCCGAGCTGAGAGGTTGAAGAGGAAACTTCCTGGTGACCCACTAGCTCTGGAAGACCTGAAAGTGAAGAAGAGGATGTTGGAGCTAATGGAGGAATCTTCAAGACGTTCAGCAGACACCATGGGCCATGAAAGATAGTGACAGTTCTGTGTTGGTTGGAGTGTTCAAATCAATGTTGTGACTTCTGTTAGAAAGAACGAGTCACTGGTACTTTAACTGGGTTTTTTAAGCCAACTGAACTTTATATTTTGTCCCTTATGCACACTAGAGGTCATTGGGTGGTGTTCTAAAACAGAAATAACATAATATATCAGCACCTAAGTAATTATACAAACATACAGGTGCAATTGCAGCCTAAAGGCACAAATATGCAGGTTTCCTACATGAACGTAAAGCTGCTAGAAGCACACATGATCTGCTCATGTGAACAGCACATGGCATCAATTAAGTGGGAGAAGAGGTATATTTACTAAATAAACTGTATTACTAACTTTAAACATCACTTACTTGGACTTCATGCACAAACATCCAAGTAGGATTACAAACAAACTGCAAACGAGGGATTAAAATGCATCACTAACTTTAGGACCATAAGAAATTCCTCCTCTTCTCCTCTTTTCTCTCCCCTCTGGCCTGACAAGCTGTTCATGGTAGTACAGGCTCTGCCCCTTAAAAAGCCAGAATGTCAGTCTTTTCTACAGGTCAGATGAATGGCAACATGACCCAGATTAACAACAACCTTGCAAACATCAACACCACCATTACAGAAGGATTTTTAATGTTGCCTCAGTTACTTATTCAACCTCAGAGTGTGCAGTCTTTCAGTGGGAGTGGTGAATATGGACAACACTCTCCCACTTTGTTTCTTATGACCCCACATCACACTACACCTACCCATCATTTGCACACACCTGTACAACCCCACCACTCTGCAGGACATGCACACCCACATGAAACACCAAAGCAACATTTTTCATACAGACACACACTGTTTTCAGATGACGAAGTTCATCTTTGACTATATTATACAACTTTATAGTTCTTAAAGGACCATGCACACGGTATTTTAAGACTTTGGAAAGTGTTTGCACTATGCAGCCATTTACTTTTTTTCAAGCACGCTACTTTTTTTGTTAAGAACCTTGTTTTTATAGTTGTTCCAGAAACAGATTGATCATCCACACCATCTTTTGTAGCTTCACAGAAGTTGTGTAGGACACAACATGCATATATAACAGTGGGCAGATCGTATAAATTTATGTCCACGGGCCTTTGAAGGGCCGCAAATCTAAGGTGACCAAAAGCACATTCTATGACCATGCATGTCCTGCATAAGCTCAGTCTGAAGTATTGCAGTGTGGAACCACCGTTAGCATACTCCTTACTCATACGCGTTCATCACACTGACTTCTATTCCTCCAGCTGTTTGATTACACTGTTGTCAAGGAACACAGACGGTAGAAGTTTCAAACCTATTCACCTTGGTACCTGGTTTTAGACATGATTGGTTTCATGGAGGTTAATCCCTGGTTTCGTGGGGATGACAGCGTGGATTGCTAACATACTTTGCTGCAATTCAGAGACAGGGATTAAAAAGGTTTGGAACATGGTTAAAAAGATTAATGGAATTAAGAGAATATGGTTTTGTTTGGATTTGACACCTCAGCTGTAACAAATGGGTAAAAGGCAGAAATGCTGGCTCAGACTTTTGTTAAAATACACAGTTCAAACAATCTTAGCGAAGAAGGAAAAAGAGGTATGGTGGCAACCAACATGGTGAGGTGATGGGACGAGGAGAAAAAAAAAACTGATACTTCGAAGGTGCCCTTAGTCTGGGACTGTGGTAAGCTGCCAAAAAGTTGGAAAGAAGCTATTGTTATAACCATACGCAAACCAGGAAAGGACTGCACAATTCCGGGAAACTGTGATGGGAAGTGTAGAAGAAGATAAGTGCTTTGGATGGACAGTGTTTCAAAGAGCAGCTAAAAATGGGAATAGATGGAGTAAACATCAGCCCAACTGTGCCAATGCTGGTCACTGGAAAGGAAAAGCAGGGGTAAGGCAGGGAGCTGTAATTCAGGTTCTGTTCAGTCATACATTGACAGTTTTTATAGTTAAATAAAAATATCTACAGACGCAGCCAAGAATCCATTGGGAAGTGCAGGAGTAGCAGTGCAAGTAGGCAAGAGATTATATGATAGCGATAGCGTTGCTATTAGCAGCCCAGTGGGTGGAGGACACAAAACCTTTAAGATCACTTATCTGTTCGGACTCAAGTTTGTCCTTAGCCCGTACAAAAAGTTACTCAGAAATCAGACCAGATATATTCCATAAAATCCTGCGAATACTGTACAGAATTCAGTAGTGGCATTTGTTTGGGTGCCAGCTCATATTGGCACATAGGAGGCCTAAAGAATCGTCAAAAAACAGGATGTTGGTTTGACAGTTTGCTGGTAAAATGTAAATAAAAAGTACCATTAAGCATTAAAGGAATGATGGCAGAAACAGTGGGAAGAAAGAAAAGCATGATGATTTTACAAAGGACTGTCGGAGAAGGGAGGAGGTTTATGGGCCACAGGAAATAACAGTGTTTTTTTTTTTTTTTTTTTCAATGTGAACTCTTATAACACTTATTAGTAGCCTTGAGTTTAACCCTGCGAAAGGGAAGTGAGCACTTTTCTTCTCATAAACTACCACCATGTGGTTCTCAGTCTGACTTCCTCTTTCATATCTGTTCAGAAAATCTTACTCTTCTGTATGAGCCGGTGTGGTTCTTTCAGTCTGTGCTTATGCAGATGTTTAATGAGAAAAGTTCATTTAAAAAGGTAAAAAGGAGGTCCATAACACAACCCCTGGTATAGTTAATTGAAGTTAGTGGTTAAACTGGTCATGTTTTTACATTTGCATGGGGTGTTGAATCAGCTCTAAATGGTAATTTAAATATAGCAGATTATTAGAGTTATATGATTTTTGGAAGAAATAAATATCTGGATCTTGATGGTGCTTGATGAAGATTAGTGTATGAATATCTTAATGTTTTTATTTTTGTAATCAGCAGTGTAGAACAACCCAAAACAGGGTCGGACTGGGACAAAAAGTCAGGCTGTCGGACTCTCACCCAGGCCACTCCAGCTAATAGACTGCATGCATACGCTAACCCAAAGCTCATTATTCTAGACCAGTGTTTCTCAAATGGGGGTACGCGGACCCTTGGGGTAATTAAGACACTGCGGGGGTATGTGAGGAAAAAAAGAAGGATAACTTGTTCTTTTTTAATTTTTCTGACTTAATTGATCTGACTTAAGTTTGTATAATGGGGAGAGACAGTTTAGGTGGTCAGGATTACTACACACATGTGGAAATGTACACATTATTCTGATGATAATGTGAATTACTGTATTTTGCAGCTCCAGATACTGGTGATTAAATGTTTTGTAAATTTATTGATCCACTGATATGTAAGCTGATTCAGTGTGTGGCTCTAAGGTTAATTATATACTATATATACATATATATA
>JBAFTB010000026.1:5483309-5494784 GCA_037177355.1 Melanotaenia trifasciata | reverse complement strand
AGATAGATAGATAGATAGATAGATAGATAGATAGATAGATAGATAGATAGATAGATAGATAGATAGATAGATAGTGAAAAGGGTAGTGAAAACAGCAGGAGACAGTCAGCCACTTGAGATGAACTCAGCTCTGCTGAGTAAAGCTCTACTGTATCTGTAACTAGGTGTTCTGCTGCTCCCCTCAGGGCGGCGCTATAGAGCACCCTTGGCATGAAAGTGCTCTTTTATCCCCAATGCAGTGTAACCAGCAAACATCAGAGTGCAGGGTGCATGCAGATAGTAGAATGTGGATTTGAGATAATTACAGTTGTGTTTTGCACAATGACTGATATTCATGTTTTAGTTTGCATCTACTTTTAATTCCCTGTCTTGGCAGAACAATAAATTACTTCTAATCAAACTTAATAGGTATGTTTTTGGATGGTGGGAAAAAGCCAGGGCACCCAGCTTCAAGGTTCAGACCAGGAACCTCTGCAAGCACATACCTGAATGCCTCAATTTGTTCTGATACATAAAAAATTTAAAGAGGTTGTACTTTCTTCTTTTACAAACCTGAGGATGCCACATGTAAATCAATATATACACATACATACGAATAACAGAACAAATTAAAAATCATGCAAAACAAACAGAACCAAACAGATGCAAAACATCCACAAAGAGACAGAACTGCCTCAGAAAGGACAGAGAATTAATATTAATAGATCATCACAGGCACAAAATGCATGCAAAGAGACCCAGAGCGACCACCACAAAGTGCAGAACACCAAAAGGACAAAGATGATTAAAAGGATGCAAAATCGCCACACAGAGCTTTTTTGAGTCTTCCATCTCCATCTGAGAGAGACGTGTCTTTTACCAAGCTGTTCCTGGAGGTCCGTCTGTCAGTCTCCAGCCAAGATTACAGATGAGTTTCTTATGCATTTATTTAAATATCATTACGTGGAATAAACTTGTTAATATAACAATATAGAGAAACAATACCGTGAGAAAGTCTTGATCCACCCAGCATTTTTCTATATGTTGACAGAAAAAACACAAAAAAGTGCAAAAATTTGTTGAAACATAATTGTAAAAAAAAAAAAAAACACTATAAATCCCTAAAGGAACACAATAGATTTAATAATGACATCAGATAAATGAAAAAAAGTACTAAATAATGAAAATATTGAAATAAAATAAAAGCTTTATTTATTTAAGCTGTATTCTTCAACACCTTCAGTTCTTTAGCCTCTTATTGAGAACAGGGGGCAGTATGAGATACATGGAGTACAGCAGAGGTTTGCAGCCACCAGGAAGCAGCAATGCTAACACGTAGCATAGCAACATGACAGGAGAAACGCAGCTAAAAGACTCTACCAAGCACTGGCATCCAAACCAAACACATTTATATGGAATTATAAGAAAAACATGAGAACACTGTCCACTTTAGAGCTTCTGCTGTTTCTCCACTTCAAGCAAATCACACAAACTAGGTGTCACATGACAGCAGAGACTTTGCTGGTTACAAAGATGTCTGTCTCATCACGGTGGGACAGAAACTCTGGAGCTAGAAGCCAGGATCAGAAGTCGTGTCTTACTGTTGCTGTTTTGTGGTGAAAAGTTTGGTTCCTGCTCTAAAACTCTGCTAGTGTGTTCTCCTATGACTCTGCCTTTGTTTGACATGGATCATGAAGGTCCTGCTGGTTTCCATGGAGATGAAGGAGGTTTATAGTGAAGTATTCACTCTTGTTATCATAGACTAGATCTTTCTGGATCCTCATGGTGTTTCTAAGGTGAATGTGGGGGCTATCCCTGGATTCTCCTGAATCTGACCATTGATAGAGGTCTCCGTCATCATCATCATCATCATCATCATCATCATCGGCCAATGGCTTCCTGAGAGATTTACCTGTGTAACACCTCTATTAAAACACCTGGAAAACTGCTCAGGTTCACTTTTTACCTTCTGCTGTAGCACAGTTTCTACAGGTGAACATACTCTGACACAGTAACACATATCTTTATTCTGACACTTCTGTAGTAACCTCACATAGACATGCAGCCCTTGTATGTGTGAAGATAATCTAAATTTATTTGGGGGAAGTTATTTCAGACAGAAGAAATGTCTGTTTTATTCCCACACTGCTTCGGTGATGTTAAAGTCTGGGTTCTGGGCAGGATCCATCCCTCCATCAGACCTGTTTCTACTGATCTTCAGTCCAGTTTTTGTGTCATGTGGCATACTTCAGCCTTTTCTCCCTGTTTCCCTTCCTTAAGAATAGCTTCTTGACAGCCATGTTTCCATGGAGACCATTTCTAGTGAGCCTTTAGACAACATGGATCCGCTGAAGGTCCAGATGCGTCGTTGCTGTTTTTTTAGAGATGCAGCTAAAGAAATGGGAACAAAGGCTGTGTCTTTGAGGGAGGCTACAAAAAACATAAAGAGCCTAAAGATCCTATTTAAAATTTGTTTTTTGTAAAGTCGGGTACAAGGACTGGACTCCCACCGGTCAAGGCAGATGACCCTTGCTGGTTTTGGTGGTTTTCCTTCCTCTGGAAAGGGATTTTTTCCAGTGCGGCTCAGGACGGGACACTAAATCAAAGACAATATTTGATGAAATGAGTTGGTTTCCTTTCCTTGGCCAGGCAATATTTTGACATGAATTGGTGTCAATATAAACCATTTGATCAAGCAGTGGATTCATTTTAACTGGATTATAATTTAACTGGACTGTATCCTTAAAGGTGCTTTGAGATAACTGTTGTGACTGAGTGCTATACAAATAAAGTTTAACTGAATTAAATTGACTGAGAGTGTGTGAAAAAGCAGCCAATGTCTAAAGAAAAAAATTCTAGTATTAGTCTTCCGTTACAGGCAGTATTAACTTTATATTAAACATTTTTAGTTTAATCTTTTGTTTAAACATGTTTCTAAAGCTAGAAGTATGGAAGACATTCCCGCCACGGGCAAATTAAAATGACTGAGAAAGTCTCTCATAATGATGATTTAAAGTCATAAATATGAGATAATAAAAATAAAATGAAAAGTCATTAGTGTGGGATCTTTACAGTCATATCCATGAGATTTAAAAAAGTCAATGAGACAAAAAAGTTTCTAATTACGTTGATCTCAAAACAACTTTCTATCTCATAATTATCAATATTTATTTAATCATTTGGACTTTTTGTCTTATTATGGCTTTGAATCTTATAATTATTACTTTTTATTTAATAATTATTACTTTTTATCAGATAATTATAACTTTTACCTCAAAATAACAAAGTTGAATCCCATAATTATGACTTTTTTATGCAATACTATTAAATTTATCTCGTAATAATGACTTTTTGTCTCATAATATTGAATTTTCATTTCATAATTTTGACTTTTCATGTCATAATGTCTTTTTCTTTTCCCTGCGCCGCCACCTTACCGCAGTGTAGTTTGCCAGGCAATATTTTTTCATGAATTAGTATCTACATAAACCATAGTATTGTTGATCATGCAATGAGGAGCTATGTTGTTCGGGTCGATCTACGTTCACACCCTCACCTATGGTCACGAGCTGTGGGTAGTGACTGAAAGACCAAGATTGCAATACAAGCCACCAAAATGAGTTTTCTCTGCAGCGTGGCTTGGCTCTCCCTTAGAGATAGGGTGAGAAGCTCTGTGATCAGGGAGGGCTCAGAGTAGAGTCGCTGCTCCTTCACATCGAGAGGAGCCAGATGAGGCGGCTCAGGCATCTGGTCAGGATGCCTCCTGGACGCCTCCCTGGTGAGGTGTTTCGGGCACGTCCCACCGGGAGGAGGCCCTGGGTAAGACCCAGGACATGCTGCACTGACTACATCTCTCGGCTGGCCTGGGAACGCTTCGGGATCTGCCCAGACAAGCTGGTGAATGTAGCTGGGGAGAGGGAAGTCTGGGTTTCCCTGCTTAGGCAGCTGCCCCCGCGACCTGACCGGGCTAAGCGGAAATAAAAATGGATGAATGACTTTTTACTCCATAATAAGTTTTAAACCCGTAATATTGACTTTATCTCACAATTGTGACTTTTTGTCTCCCATTTTATAACCGATAATTATTACTTTGAATCTCATAATTATGAGATACTTTGTCGATATTTTTAATTTGCAAGCGGGTGGAATGGACTTCCATACAAAAATGCTTAATAATACGTTTTTAATCTAGTGTAATTAAATAAATTCATTATTTAATAAATTTGTGACTGGTTATTGAACACCAGGTGAGACATGAAAAGTGTATTTTAGGAGCATTTTCCAGTTAAAAGTCAGAGTTGGGGATTTTAGAGCGGGATTAGAAAGAGCAGGAGAGATGGGAGGAGAAGGAGGAGGAAGAGGAGGAGCTGAAGATGGAGGAAGAGGAGGTGTTGTGCTCGTCTGCGACCAGAGGAGAGGAGCGGCCGCCATGTTAACCAAGAAGCCCGGAGCCTCGGTCCTCCCTACGGGTGAGCGCAGCTTCTGAGCCGGTTCGCTGCGGCGGAGACACACCGCCGTCTCTCCGCCTCAGCTGGATCTGAACGGAGTGAGTCAGAACCGGAGGAAAACACTGCTGGGAAGGCTGGAGGCTCTGCTAGCTTATCTGGCAGCAGCTGACCGAGTCCCTAAGGCTCGTCTTTCTGTCCCTGGTCATTAAATTAACTGTAATCTCATAAAGGGAGACAGAGGAGTCGCTGCGCTCTGAGTGTCCAAACTAAACAGATAAAAAGCAGCTCAACTGGAAGCAGCTCCGGACGTCTTCCTCGCTGTCTGTCAGGTTTATTTTTAGCCTTCAGATGAGAAGTGACAGCAGCAGCTTTCCTGGTGTGTTTCCCTGCTCTGTTTACTGCATGATTATGTTTCATTTGGCTGTGTGTAAAGCTTTCCAGCAGTTCTCAGACTGTTCGTTCCGTCTGAAACGCTCCTCCGTGTATTTTCGGTCTGTGGGTGTTACGGTGAATTTGGTTCTCTGTGGCATTTTGTGTGTATTTTGGTTGCCTGGTGAATGTTGGCCTCCGGGTTGGTTGGCAGGGAGGAAAACAGCTTCGCTTCTGTTCAGGCTGAGGTCAGTTTCTTTCTCTTAGGTCCAAATAATGTCTTGTTCCTCTTTAAATGTGGATTTTCTTATTGAGGTTGCTTAATTAACCAAAGAAATGTTGTTACGGAGTGTTTCAGCTGTGTTTTTATTCCTGTGAGAGCGACTGTGTTTGCCTGAAATGTGCTAATGTATCTGTTGAAACCATCTGAACAAAATGTACTTATTTTTATTTTAGACAGAGATTTGTTTTTGCCCCTTTTCTTTTACATATAGTGTTCAGTCTTTTACATAATTTGATTTAAACTATTTTAACTTGATAGAGACAGTTGACTTTTAACGTGTAAAACTCCAACTCTGAGACGGGGATGTTTATCATTAACAGTTATATATTCTGTTATAATAACATAATATCGTTTCCACTGAAACTAAACAAAATTATAAGAGGTTTAACTGTAACAGAGTTAACCAACTGTAATGAGAAATATTGCTGTGTTAACTCAAACAAGACACAATGACACAAACGGGAATGTGATGTCAGACATCTTATCTGGCTTCCTCTTTCATGTAGTTGGCGTCCAGTCCATGGTCAAATGACTGCAGTAGTTATGGGTATTTATTGGCTCTGGTTCTCATAGGCATTGATAGGAAGGCGACAGCCAGGTGCGCTTGCTGAGTTTCGTTGAAGGTGCTGCACTCTGGGCTGCAAGAGTGAGCACAGCTCAGTTTAAAGACCTGTTAAATCGGCAAGAACAGGTTTTTTTTCTGTTTCTTGAGGTGGAAAGAACAAGAATAAAGTTTGTTTTGTCTAGGAAATTTCATACTTTATGAGAAACCCCTTACAAGTAAAGGTTTTGGGCAGCGTCCATGTTCATATCTGCCTTACGGTGTTAATGCTTTCTCCCCACCTCAGCCAGCTGTTGGAAATAAGCTCTGAAACGGACATCAACAATTAAACAAAAAGAGACTAAATGAACTCTTTTATTGTTTGTTTGTTTGTTTTCCCTGACTGCACTATCCTAAACAAGGTACTGTTACCTGCTATTTTTGCTTAAAGCAGATAGCATTAGCCCGTTTGTTTCATCTGCTGTTGCATTTTTTTTTTTTTTATCAAAATAACTGTATAACGTAAGGAGCATTGTGATGATGGTTTAATAGTCCTACTTTCCAGGTATTTAGCCAGGCCTAATGTAGGTACAGCTAGTATATTAGTTTAAACAGGACACCGTTAGCAACTTTAGCTGCTACATTAGCGTAAGCAAGACATGAATACCTGGTACATTGAGTATTAGAAGAATAAAACAGGATACTGTTTACAGCTATGTTTGCTAGAATAAACTAACTTTAGTTGATTTGCCATCTAAAGCCTCATGTTTGTTCCCTTTATGTGTGTAACATACCATTTGCCACATCTGGGTACACATCCACAAGCTCTCTGAAGGTACTGAAAAAAAGCATGTAAAGGACGCAGAAGACTGACTCAGAAAACTCTGTCCATATGTGTATTTATTGCATAAATGAGGCTTAAAATGGTTTCTATATTCCAAATAAAATACATTTAGCCATTAAATCAACCTAAACTACATTAGCCTAATAAGATACCATTAGTCCATGTATTATCATAAAACATAGTTCTTGTGATTAGTGTGTGTGGAGTGTCGATGATCATGAAAATTTTGTTACTAAGTGGTCGTCAGGGATGTCACAATTACTTAATTTCACAATTGATCACGGTATTAAATCCCACAATTGATTTATCATAAAGATTCCTTAATATCATCACTGTAAAAGTTTATGTCTGAACCATGTCGACAGATCAGCACAACTTCCACAACAAAACGAAAGTTAAACAACATCCACGTGTTGCTGCTTGTGTTGCTTTGTTTTTGTTCAGTGTTGGCATGGAAAGTACGGCGGAGGAAGAGTTATTCCCTCCAAACAAACCAATTAAGACATCATTGTTGGACTTTAGTAAAAAAGATGACTGCTCACCAGCCTGGAAAATATAACATAAAAAAGGAAATGCATCGAATATGTTTCACCACCTGCGGGATAATCGGCAGTTTTTCATGCTAAAGTAAATGTTCAGTAGTTTGGTTAAATGACGTTAATGTTTATCTAGCGTAAAAATTGAAATTTTCTAATGTACGACTGGTTGGGTTTATAGTGATGTGAGAAGTCTAGCAGCGTTCACTCAACATTGCGTTGTACAGACGAGAAAAACTGAAATACGTCTTTTTAACGGATACTTTTGCTGGTCAGGTGTAACCGGCCCCGCGTCCAGGGTTCATATGTAGGATCATTTATTCTTTACACAGCAGAGGTGGTTGGTTTAAAAGTTCTTGGTTATTTTACTTTATTTCTATATTATTTTGTTATGTTGGCAAATAGATGAAAAATAAATAAAACTTAAAGACCTATAAGGAGTGTTCATGTGATTTTACACATTTATAGTGTTGGGAAGTTAATTAATGTTTGATAATTGACTTTGTTGATCATAATTGTAAAGAGAAGATCTATAATTGTGACACCTCCATTTATTGTACATGAGGGATTCTTTAAATAATGATGCCTTTGTTAACTTATTTATTTATTTATTTATTTTTTGTCTGTTGTCATTTTGGTAAAAACTGAAACGTACCAACGGCAGCAACGTCATGTCGAGCTTAGCATTTAAATCTTTAAAGACTAACATGATATTTTTGGTAGTTTAATCCATCTGTGTGAAGATCTTTGTCCATAATTGTGTAAAAATGATCAGGATTACCTCAAAACGTTGTCATCAGCCGGTTATATAATAATCGTGACAGACATAGCTGTAACCGATGCAGCTGCCGCGATGCCAGAAGAGTCTATAAAAAGACCAACTCTTGGTCCTGGAGGTGAAAACGTCTTCACACTCGTGTTTGATGATGCAGCGAGACGGACGATTTGCTGTGATTGGTGGTTAAGTGTGAGTGCAGGTTGGGTCATCTCCTCAAGACCGTATGGGTCATAAGACCATTAGTTGTTAGGGGAACCTCTTGGACGAAGGTGAACCATCTTCAAAAGCCAAAGAAGTTTATTTGTCTTCAGGTTTAAGGATTACCCTGACCTGGAAAACTGCAGGCGCGTTGAGTCACACAGCCGAGCCGATCCCATCCAGCCCCAACCGACTTACCGTCTGAATGCCAAGCGTTCATCTGCTCCTCTTCACATGTTGTAATCGCAAGCTGAACAGCTTCATGTGAAGGCTGCGGTGACATGTGGTTAATATGAAATTAACACCTGAAGCTTCCTCACATTGAACTATGTGTGCAGAGCTTATCCAGCGGGTTGGTTGTATTTTTAGCAGCTCATAGATTTTTTTAGGGGTGGAGGCACATCTTGCAAAGGGAACCAGCAGGAAATGTTTTGGTAAAGAATAAAAGGACACACGGAGACATCTGGAACACACAACAATCACAAGTTAGGACACAGGGAGCCGTCTTAGCCCGAGATCGCTGGTTAATTCCGCTGAATGCCTCTTTATATCATGATTATTCAGAATTTGCTCCACATTCTTGTTATTTGAGCTCAGACTAGACAAAGACTTCACCAGCACGTTTCTGTCTTTCGTCCCCCTCACGCATGTTTTCTAACCACTTCATTATAATATCCAGTGTGTGTTTGCTGCTGCAGGGTGTGTGGTGACAGTTTGTGCTGCCTCGGGCGGCGTTCCAGTTTCACTCCATTTTTTGTCCCAGCCTCGTGTCATGCACTAACAAACACAGACTTTACTGTATGAAGAAGAAGTCGATCATTCCTGTAGGGGAATTATTTTAGTTGTTACACAGTGATGAATGCAAGTCGGTCTGGTTTTAGACAAATACCGTTTTCAAAGGTGATTTCAGAGGTTTTCTTTCTCTTTGTTTGGGTTTTAGAAAAATAATTATTTAATTTACTCAGATGTCTGGAGAGATAATAGTTTGGGTTATTGTGTGATTTTATTTGATTTTTTTAAATGGAGGAGAACATGCTTCAGGTGTTTTAGAAGCAACGTCATCACCTGGTTTGTCAAGAATAGCGGCTTTGGCTTGATGTTGATCAGACTCAGTATTTTCTGCAGCACCTGCAAAAAAAAAACCTGAAGTAATTTGTAAAATACTTTCACATTATCTTGTCGGTTGAAGACAAAACAAACCAACTTACCGAGCTGCAGAGAGCCTGTGAATCTCTTCCTAAGCCTTGTAAAACCACAAGTAGTAGCTTCTGTAAAGCAAAACTAATGAACTGCTCTTAAGCTCTGAAAGGGTGAGAAAGATACTAGAAATCATGTGTTTTGGTTGGTTTCTATGAATGTTCCACATGCTTATTTCACATAAATGTCTTAAAATGCCAGAAATGGCCACAGTGCATGTGATGTATGTGCCATTTGTACAAGACTGGACAGTTTATATTAAGTGAAGTAAAATTAAAGTCCAGCAATTCGGATCAGCTTGCTAAAGCAGTTTTGTTTAACAGTGAGGTGACAAGTGCACGTTTTTCTTCATGTTGTAGTTTATTGAGAAGTCAGTGTTAAAGTGTGAGGATGGGTTGTACATTCGAGGACATCTCTCCAAGATCTCTGCTGTTTGCTTGATGGGGAGCTGTGTTAGAACACACCACCTTGTTACAGGTGTTTTTAGAAAGCTAACACACATCCAGCTCTTTGTTTAACAAAACGGTTTTAGATGGGAGGAGTTGAAAATGAGTAGAAGCTGCTGCTCGAGCAGTTTTCTCTTGTTTGGTTGAGATGCTGTGAAGAGACCTGACATGTTTTTATCTCGTGTTTTCTGTTTAATCTGCTCTGTTAGAAAAAGGTTTATGGCTTTAAACGTCATAGAAACGCATGTTTTACTATTTCTATGCAGAAAGAACTTGTTTAGTTTGTTGTTTCAGACTCTCCATTATGAGACCAGATTTTTTTTTTAAGCAGCCTGGATCTGGTCATAGTTTCCAGATTTTTTTGTGTGGTATAGATCACACGTGTTATCTAAAACGTGCAGCCATGGAGCTGTCTGGCTGTTAGCGGCTAAGACCGGGTCCTGCTAAGCACCTGGAGCAGGACCAATCATTAGCCATGTTTATATGAGCAAAATCTCTTTCTGAACAGACCTGCACTGTTTACATGGACCCTGAGAAGTTTACACCGATCGTGATGTGCGTTTACAGGCACCCCATGTTTAAACGGAATAAATCTTTCTGATATTTGGCGCAAAATTGTCTCACTTTCTGGAAACGGCAGTAGAAGAAGAGACTGGTGTAAACAAACAGCTTCGTGTGTTTGTTTGTTGTCTTACCTTTCAGTTTCTCCCCATTGATGATTTTAAGTTATTTTTAAATTATAAGCGTATTTGTATCACATGAAGACCAGTAATGTCTAGTTCTAATTCAGCGCAAAACATGCCATCTTGTAAAGTGTACGACTACGATACATTGAGATCAAGCTGACGTAACAGTCTGATTGAAATTTTGAACTGAATGAGTATGATCGGATCAAAATCTTCCAACTGGTGTTTTTAAATTTTTATTTTTGACTCCGATCGAGCTTTAAATCTGAATACTGTCCATGTAAAACATGACTAGTAGCGTTCAGGCCAGTTAACTGTGGCTAACGGCTAGCAGCTGCTAGCGTCTCGGTAACGGATGAAGTGTAGGCAACTACAGTTGGTGAAAACATCAGCATCCGGGCACTTCATCGAACTGCTCACCTTCATGCTCTGGATCGGATTTCTGGCTCATTTCCTCCTCAAACCTTTTCTTTGATAGAGACGAAACGCAGAGGTAGGGCTGGGTTCAAAAAATCGATTTATCGATTTGAGTCGATTCAAATTAAATAAATTCAGTATTGTTTGTTAAATTTTCTTTTTTTCTTCTTCTTCTTCTTCTTTTTAATGTCCTTTTTCCCGGTAACGTGACCCTACTCTTGCGTGGCTTACCAAGGCCCGGCGAGATCTTAGCATATATATACACACAACTGGTTTCCTCTGTCGCCTCCGTCCAAAATCAGCTTCTCTTGTCGAGATGATGTCAAACTCAGATGTTTTCATTCACCAGTGTGGGTTACATTCATCTGTAAATTATTCTGGAGAGTATTACTGCTCACATTAGCAGCTAATGCTATGACTGCGGGTGCCGCCACGTTCCACAACAGGAAGTGATGTCACCAAAAACAGTAAATCCGACATGGTCATTTAAAGCCACATTTCCTCTAGAACAGGCTTACACTTCGTCCTTTCATCAAACAGTAAACAGTCTGATGCTGTTTTTCTTGTTTACATGACGGCATGTCACAGCTGCTCTGTGTGCCCACGGCTGTGAGCTATGGCAAGCCCCAAGTACAAATAATCGGACGTAAATGAACGGCGTATTCCAATCCGTAAATCGCGCAAACGCGTTCTGAATATGAACGCGCGGTGGCGTAAATTACGCGCGCTCACGTAAAAGCCGCGAGGTGGCGT
>JBAFTB010000026.1:5466797-5483209 GCA_037177355.1 Melanotaenia trifasciata | reverse complement strand
ACGCCGCATCCCGCTATTTACGGATTGGAATACGCCGTTCATTTACGTCCGATTATTTGTACTTGGGGCTTGCCATAGTGAGCACACACACCGACACGTGCACACGTTGGAAAACACAACAACCAGCTGAAAGTGGGACAAAAATATGAGAGTTTTCTAGATTGTCTCAGGCAGGTGGAGATGGAAACATCTTGGTCCAGAGAGGAGCAGAAGGAATATTTTTCTCCTGCTCCGTGTTACGCCCGTTAGCATCAAGGTCGTCATGGAAACACACACAGCTGAACAAGCTGAATCTACGTCATTCTAGGGATTTCTGAGTTGTATTACGGCTTCAAATGGATCCAGTTTTCTTTGTAGGTTTTATTAACATCAGCACGTTATCTGAGATCTGAACTTTAAGAATATTTAGAGCGACTCTGCTGAATGAAACGCTTTCACCAGGACATTTAAAAAGTTTACCTTTTTAATTTGAGTGTCTTTTGCATTTCTGGCTGTGAATCACTGTGTTCTGATGGTATTTCAGAAATGAATGTAGACGTGTCAGATCCGGTTATTACAGTAATCTGATTACCCAGATAACAGAATTTGATTGTCAGGTAAATATACTCAGTGTTTTATAAAGATAGTTATCTGAGAATGTCTTCAATTTTCAAGGAAAACAGGTGGTGTTACACAATTAGCTGTAAAATTAACTGATATTTAATCTGATTTAATAGAAATTTAATCGAAATAGGCTGTTGTGAATTGAATCAAATCGATTCAGGAACGATATCCAGCTTTACCCAGAGGATAAAGTTGTCTCACTTTCTGAAGTAAATACAATCTGTTGGGAGTTCTGAAGTCTGTAGAGATATTTAGAAGTCATAATCAGATTTTTATCACATAATGTTGCAGAACATCATCAGACGGGGATTCAGACATGTTCAATTACTGGAAATCAGCGCACGTGTGAAAAGGACCGTTTGTCAGGTGCAAACAGCACGAGGTAAAGATGCTTTTAGGCTCTTGATGTTTTCATCCTTCTTCATTTAATAATTTGTTGTCGGAGTTTGTTTTCATTGCAGTTTGTTGCTTTCTGGATTTGCTAATGCTGCTCATGTCTGTATATGGTTGCTGTAAAGGATGTGAGTCTCATCGAGCTGTAAGCGGCTCATCACTGTCCATCTTCATTCTCATAGATTATTGTAGACAGCTGGAGGCTCAACAGGGAGAGATTTAAAGATTTAGACCTTCAAACTGCACTTTTTGAGCTGGAACAGAGGATTATTGTTCAGGTGTTTAGACATGAAGACAGACAGGAGATCGACTTCGGCAGATCTCACTAGAATTTGCTCTGAATGTGACCAAATGTCCCAACATATACATCCCACATGCATATACACTCCCGATGGCTCTGATTATTTTCCATCTGCCTGTTGGGCCTGTCGGTGTTGAGACAGTGTGAGTGATTCATCTACAGAGGCCTGTGAGGGCCAGAAATAAAACATCAGCACATTGCAGGGATGAATGCTGTCGTTTCCAGGTCACTTTCTGACCCGTGTCTGCTGTTTTTTAACCCTTCGCTGCTGCTGGTCTGCGACCCGCCGAGCATCACCTCGCTGGATGTGTGCGGTCACGTTGCTGCAGATCCCCCCTCTCGTCCTGCCGAGCAGCATGTCGGGCGTGCTCGCCGGCACTCTGGCATTTCCAGCTCGGTGTCGAGTTCACATTCAGCATGTCGCTGTTCCACTCTGGTAGCATGCACAGGATACAGTATGTGCTTTCCAGTATAGATCCCAGTTACATTATCAGTATGTGCTGCAGGGGTGAAGTCGTGCTTTGTCGTGCACTGCAGAGCAGGCGGTCCTCAGGGGCTGATACAGCTCCAAGAGGCCAACAGGAAAACTCGTGGACATTTAGAAGAAGAGGCCGAACTGTGCTTTATGTTTCAGGCTGAGTTTAATTGGTTTTTAGCTTCCTTTTCTCTTACGTTGTGTTTTAACTAGAAATGCAGAGCCACAGTGTTGAGCAGGAGTCTTAATCCAGCCCTCATTACTTCATGTTTTAAACCCCAGAACAGTCTGACTTTGTTGTAATCTTTTCAAGTCATCTTAATCAATAATTCTCCAACTTTCTGAAGGTTTTTCAAAGTTTTTCTATCACATTTTCTACTTTTTTACTTGTTTTCAGTCCAGTCCTTGTACCAGAAAATTTTTAGATAAACAACAAACAACTTAACGAAGAACCAGCTTAAAACTGAATCTTTAGGCTCTCTGGTGCCAGCAGCCTGTCACAAAGTCACATCATTTGTTCCCATTTCTTTAGGAAACAGACAGTGACAGAAAACAGCATTTTAGCATCAACAAGGTGATTTCCAAAGAGCTGTTAGCTGGAAAGTTGGCATATCTCATCATCAGAAACTGGACACGTGGATGACAAAAGAAGAAGAGTCAGGAATAAAAATCTATCTACAGCAGATGAACAGGATCCCAAAATCCTTGGAACAAATCCAGAAAAGACCCAGGACCCGAGAGATGTATCTGGACCTTCAGTTGGTCCATCTACTGTTGGCCCGACGCCTCATTAGAAATGGTCTCCATGGAAACGTGGCTGTCAAGAAGCCGTTCTTAAGGAAGGGAAACGGGGAGAAAAGTCACATGACACAAGAACTGGACTGGAGATCAGTGGACACAGGTCTGATGGCTGCACCTACTCCGTTTTCCTGACAATAAGGAAATGAGGAATGGCTGAACACCTTTGAACAGTGCTGCATGTGACTTGAATGAGCCACGTTTTCAGACTGTGAAATATGACTTTACACATCTTTCCATGAGCTGTGATTTCAGGGCGTTTCATGTGATGATTGGACCAAAAAATGAAATGTGCCATCAGTTTAAATGATCGCTGCAGGTTGTGTGTTATCAGAGAGATCCTCCACTCTTTACCTTCAACATTTCATCCACCTTCGTGTTGTTTTCAGGCTGTTTGTGTGCAGACAGAGCAACGTTCAGTCAGTGAATTTGCCTTTTGTAACTCAAAAATCCCAAATAAATGATAAAAATGTCAAATGTTTTTATCCAGTTGATCTGATTCTTCCTCCAGTAAATCGAGCTGAGGTGGAGGTACAGCATGTGATCGCTGCATTTTTTTGTTAACAAGGTAACACAAAAACTACCCAGCTGAATTTGATTAAGGTGGGATAGTCGGCGCATGACGAAACGGAAGTGGCCATTACATTTTGCTGCAGGTCGGGATTGAGTTAGTAAACATTGTTAAATATAGCCTTACACTTGTTTAGAGATCGAGTATGGTTAGTCTGGTAATGTTAAAGCGGCTCCTGCCTGTCACACCAAAAAAATCCATCTGAGGAGCTAAAAACACATTTCTGTAACATGAAGTGAATTTAAAAGCTTTTTCAGATGAAAAGTAAAGACCTGAGGATTTCAGCAGAAAAACTGTTTCAGGATGAAAACACATCTGATAAAAATTTCATCAACATTTCAGACTGAAATAAAAACTATTCCTATTAATCCCACGAGGGGAAATTTTAATGTGTTTCATAGTGGTTGTCTTCTTGTTTTCTCTCTCTGTTGAATTTGATTTGATTGTGATGGTCCTGTATCTTTCTGTCATGCAGATACTTGAAGAAGCCTCTGACTGAACACAGTTGTTTATTCATTCCATTATATTTAGCAGCTTTTTCAGCATCGTTATCTGAACAGTATTCCCCAGAACAGAACCAGCATTGGATCTTTTTTTTTTCCAACAGTTCAATGTTCCTTGTGGAGATCTTTTTCTTTACCGCAAAGTCCAAGTTGAAAAGACCTGAAATTCCTTTTAGTTTTAAGTAGAGCTGGGCGATTAATCAATAAAATCGATAAATCGAATTTTCCATTTTTGGAGATTTATTTTTAAAAAAATCTGGATTTTTTTCCATAGTTAGCAGCAGACTTCGCTCTCCCTCCACACCAGATCGGTGTTTGTCTGACAGGTTTTCAGTGAAGTGACTCTTCAGTCACGCCTGGCATTTAGCTGTGTGTATAACTGCAGTGAGAAATGCTGCTCTCTATGACATGCAGAAGTCAACTTTAGCCCACAAACTCTCGTTAAGAGACAACCTTCATCAGGGGAATTATTCCTGCAGTGGATCCTGTATGATAAGGATCCAGATGGAAAGAGATCACGGAGGCGTTGTGTTGCGTATTTCTATGTCAGATATGAAGTTGTTTATATGGTGGAAAAGTTGTGACATTATATGCTTCAGTTTTGCTGGCATTCATTTAAATAAATAAATAAATGTTTTTAATAACTTTATGTTTTGTAAAAGAAAAGAAAAAAAATCGATTAAAATCGGAAATCGGATTTGGTTAAAGATCGGAGATTTTATTTTTAGGCCATATCGCCCAGCCCTAGTTTTAAGCTAACTTTGTTGTCTCGATCTGCTCATACAGTCTTAAAGCAGCATATCTGAGAGTCTGGGATACGTTGCAGTTAAACACATAACACTGCTTTCTCTGCATTCCTTCTGTGTCCTTGTTAGCGCTTTGAGCTTGTCCACTTAGTTTGCTAATGACGTCACATTTCCCATCCGAGCGGATGGAAGAAACAGTTTGAATTTCCTCCTTTTTTCTTTCTGTCTTGCTCCTATCCTGCATCATCCTTGTTTCCTCCTCATCTTATTTGGGATTTGTTGTTATTTCATTCATTTATTTGGTCTTGGAGAGCCTAATCATTACAATCGGATCTGCTACAAACACTGCCACTCAGTGGTGCCTTTTAGAGAATATTAGAATATGATTCTGATGATTTGTCTTCCAGCAGAGGCAGTTTGCTTGGACTTGGTCATGTAGATGTTTGGCAGCATGAGACCTCCAGTGTGGCTCATCTCTTTCTATCTGAGTCGTTCTCATTAACGAGATTAGAGCAAGCATTCAGATTAGCGGCAGAGAGCAGCAGCTGAGACCATCTGTCTGCTCCTGGCAGCCGGACGGTGGCCTGTGAGGGTCCTGACCACCAGATTCAATGTCAGAAAACATCAGTTACTGATCTGGAAAGCATTTTTCCTCTATAGTTATTATAATGTTTGTGTTGTATTGAGCACACGAGGAAATGAGCTTCACATCAGTTACCTTTAACCTTCCTCCCTTCTTCATTTCATTACCTTCTGCTTTTGATTGTGAATAAAAATAATAATAAAGGGAGAGAAAAAACATCTTGATGTCTTGTTTCTAGCCAGAGCCAGAATAATCAAAGGACTAATCAGCTGCTGGTAATTGATTGTTCCTTCTGGTCATTTTATCAGTTTTGTTGATGCTGTAAAAGAATATGTCACTTTGAACTCTGGGAGATTTAAGACCCACTAAGCAAGGAAACAATCAGCTGATTAATCAATAATGAAGGTAATGATTAGCTGGGACTTTGTCTTCGAAAAAGCTGCAACCTCAGAATATTGATGAAATAACAAACTGATCGGTGCAGATTTGGTGTAAATGCTTCAAAATTGAAATAATTAAGTTCTTTGCTGTAAATATATGAGTGGTTTTAAAATCTTAAATGTTCTTTCTGTTGTTTTAAAACTACTTTTTCTGCTTGAAATAGTTCAGAAGCGGCTGTAGACTTTTTTTTTGCAGCCATGTGGAGATGGAACAAAATATCAAACACCTTTCGAATGTTTAGGTTGGATTTATAGCCAGATGTCAGATTGTTGGACGGTCACACACCTTTCTGTGGCTTCCTGATCGGCTGTGTGATGTTAAAAGGAGCGGGGTGTTGGACGTTTTTTTCCAGCTCTCAGTTTTCACTTTTAACTAGAGTAAATTTGTAAACAAAAAGAGATTTTTAGTCGTTTGCTGGCTGCTGAACTCTGGGTGGTTCAGATTTCCTGCTTTGAGTCGGCCTGAAGCCGATGAAGGAGCAGATAAGAACGTTGGAGGGAAAGTTGGTCAAAGTCCATCACTATCAGCTGCTGCTGGACTCTCAGCTCCGGTCTGAATCATCCACTGTGACCTTTGACCCGTGAGTGTGGGACCTCTGTGCTGGAGGAGCGAGTGGCTGTCGTGTATCGGGGATTATAGGGCTATATTAAACCCTTCATCTTCCTCAGACCGAGTCAATCTGCCGGACTGGACCAGATCCTGTCTGGTACAATCTGTCCAAACACAGTGGCTTTTCTGACTGGTCTGCTCATTTCAGCTGATTTATTTATGATGAGCTCAACGCTCCCCGGCTGGATGTGGCGTTTACATCGTGCGGCATCTTTTCTCTGCTGTGTTTTAGGGCTGCGCGATTATGGGAAAAATGATAATCATAATAATAATAATTTAGATTGAAATTGAGATCTCGATTATTTAACACAATTAGAGAAAGAGAGAGAGTGTGTGTGTGTGTCTGTGTGGTAATACAGACTAGTTTCTTTCCTCCAGGTCCCCGTAGCTATTGTTAGTCTCAGACCAGCAGCTATGTTCTGCCCGGTGTTATGTAGAAAAAAATGAGTCTGAAGACATTTTGTTCTCACATTGAAATCCGCGTCGATAAAATGTAGCGTGACATTTCTATACGGCTCTATGGTGCGGCTTGATCACAGGTCCGTAGTGGTGGCGAAACATTGGACTGTAGCCACGTCCTTCACACCGCCCTCATCATCCTCATCATCCAGGGCAGGAGAGACACTCCACTAACATGGAGACGAGGTGATGCCGTTTGTTCAAAGTGTTGATGAGTTTCTGAAATCCTGAGTTGTTCATGTGTTAACTGAGGACAAAGTTCTGTTTGTTTATAACGTTTGTCTCTCTGTGTCTCTGGGTGGATTATTTAGTCGCGACTCACAAAAATTTAACATTTTTCTATTTTCTTGTGTCACTTTGCCGCCGTGTGCACGTCTGCATGCACGAGCGCAACATTTCACATGCACAAATGTCGCCTGTCGCTTGACTGGAGGAGGGCAGCCATTTTCGCCTCATCGTGCAAGTTCGATAGAAAATGATGGAGAAGGAGTGATGTCACCTCCCGTGTGTCCAGCACTTAACTGGCGAGGTGTTTGAAACTCCCGCTGAACAAAACTAAAGCCGACGGGGCTGTGGGAGGAGTCTGCAGCAGTGGGAGGAGTCTGCAGCAGTGGGAGGAGTCTGCAGAAGAGGGAGGCGTCTGCATCTTTAACGTTCAAGATTAAAAAATATTTTAATCTTGAAAAATATTTCATTTTATTTTTATCATAAAGAGGTAAACAAACCACTGTGTGTAAAGTTTCTCTAAAATATTTAAATTTTTTTGTTTTTTGCTGTCGGATCATAAAACAATTCTGAAATTGAAAAGCGATTGGCTGAAACAGTTAACATGTGGTCATTTTTAAAGCACTTCAGGGCTGCTGCTGTGCTCAGATGAAATCTTGATTGATTTTTTTTTTTTTTATTTTTTATAATGCAGCTTTGTCTGACATAGCCATCATACACATGTTAAGAACAGCACGTGTGCTGTGATGAGGAGGGCATTCACGTGTGTGCCGATAGCAGAGAAAAAGTTAGAAGCGACCGACTGGTTGGTCTTGTTGCCTGCAGCAGCTGCTGCTTGTGTTTTTTAGCTGAGCAGGTGTTACAGCTCTGGTAACTTTTGCCCAAAAATCTTTTAGATTTTTCACTCAAAGCAGATGAAAGCAGCTGAATGTAAAGTCGGCAGCCAGGCGAGCAACATGATTGTGCAGCTGTTTGTGAGTGATTCATTTAAAAGGGGGGAAAATCATTTTAGTAATTGGTATTAGTTTGTTTTAAATCACAATTATCAAACAGAATAATTCATTAACTTGAGAAGAATGTGCTTGTTAACTGAATGTTCAGACTGGTGTTACGCTTTAACGTGCTGGATAACGGGGGATTTTTGTCTCTGAGGTGGGTGTACAGCCTTTACTAATAATTGCGTTGCTTCGGTAGGAGTAGAGTAGTGAATAGCTTGGTCATAGGCAACTTGGTGAGCAGATTTCAGATGGGTTGATTCCACATTTTAATAAATTCTTTGTGCTGCCTTGTGGTTATTTTGCCATTATTCAAATACAACTCCATCCCCAGCTGATGTTTGGTGTTGGCTAGCACCATGTTAGCACTGTCATGTAAGAAGGCTCTTACGTTTCCTTTAAGTCCTCAGTGATCAGTAGCCATGGAAAGTTTTTCTGCAGTGCTCATCTGTCTGGTATGCAGAATAGCTCTGTATATTTTCCAGATGAGTATGTAATGACATGACCGTTACAGTAGACACTGTAAGCTCTGTCCACGTCTGTGGTGACAACATTCGCTGAGTGTTCGGCTCACCTGCCCATCAGCTTCTTCAGTCTTGATGGGACTGTAAAATCCGACTTAACAAATCCATCAAATGTGGAAAACATTCATCCGAACTGAAGGGAAGCATCATCTTTAGCTATTATCTTTGAGGTCCACTATTTGCTCTTCACATCTAACATCAAACTTATTTCATTTGGGGACAAAAGCCTCGTTTCCACCAAGAAATTTGGTTTGGCACAGAATGCATTTTTACATTTCCACAGGATAAAACTGGGACCTGCCAGAAAATCAGGTCTGAGCTGGCCTACTTTATTGGGATCCTTCTGTTGGCGTCCAAATCTTACAAATTCGACTAAAGGGTGGAGCTTGACACAGTGCAGTCCATTGATTGGTCTAAAGAATCATCACTTCCTGTGTAACTCTTCAAAGAGATAAAAAGCAGGAACAGCTCCGTGTTTAAATATATGGTGGATTTTTTTTGTTGTTTTAAAGTCAGAAGACAAGAAGAAGGAAAGACAAACAGCTGGATGTCCACTGTTCTCCATATCTGAGTCACGTTCTTCTTCATTAGTATTATGAGAAAGGTATTGCACCGCTAGCGCCTAGCTGACACATCTACGGCTATCCAGCTTATACCCCATCTACCAGGAAAAGGTACGGTTGGCTGTAGAAACATAACAGAGATCAGGGTTTACTGCACCAAACCCCTTAGTGGAAACGGGGCTAAAGCTAGCTGTTGACCTTCTCTTGGATGCTTTACTCTCAAATGATGTAGTGGCAGTAGACTTATGATATGTTAGCTTCACCTGATAGTTCCTATTTTTAATTCCGCATGTTTTGTACTCCATTAGCATCAAATCTCACAGCAGATACTTTGTAGCAGAGCCTTTTATAGCCGTTGGTAAACAGCTTGGTAAGTTGGAACAGTTTAGTCCGGGTCTGTAATTCCTGATCTGTGGTGACCTTTTACCAGGTAGGGAAGTATTAGCTGGATCCTGAGAGATGCGTCAACACAGTAATAGCGTAACGTCCTAGCAACGCAACGGCTTCCTAGAATTATAACAAATAAGACAATTTAAACATGGAGCTGTTCCTGCTTTGTTCTTATTGCTGAGTCACACAGGAAGTGACAATTGTTCTGACCAATCAACAGATTTCTGTGTGTCAAGCGCCACCTTTTAGGGTCAGATCAGTAAGATTGGGACCCCAGCAGAAGGATCCTAAGAAAGTATAACGAGTTGGATCGGATTTTCTTGCACCGTTTCCAGTTTGTTTGTTTTTTTCTTTCTTGTAGAGAAAAAGTGTCCCAACCTGGACCCGTTGGTGTAAAAGGGGCCTAACAGCAACTAACAGTGGTGATGGGTCATGGTGCCTTCACATCACACCAGATGCTGGTTAAAACAATCACATATTGAGACGGTATTTGATTTCTTACAATTGCTGTTTCTTACCACCTAAAGACCACTTTTCTGCATTTTCTGAGAGCTAATACCTTCCTGAACAACTCCATGAGTGAGCCACTACTGCATTACAATCAAGACAAGCTACAACAACATAGGTCTGCATTATGATCATTCTTTTTATTGATTATTCTGCTTTCATTAGTGTGGGTGGTCAAAATCGTCATTAAAACTGAAATTCGAAACTGAAATTGCTTGGCTGTTATTCATCCAACCCAGAGTACCTGCTGCTTCTATCTGGTCTCCCTTGTTTAATTTACTTATTATATTATCTGATGCTGAATTATTTGTATGATCCAGGTCTGAAACGTCTATTTTTATTCAGTTAATCCTCCGATTTTTATCCCAATTCCAAATTGAATTACATTTCCTTTAACCGTTTTACTAATCAGTGAATTTCCGTTTGCTTGAACATCATGAGATGACTCTGTAAGCCATCGTACTGCATGTGTGTCTCAGTGTGAACATGTGAAACACAGCTGCATCATTTTTAAACACGTCTAATCTAAAACTGATGGACTTCCTCTCACTGAGAGCTCCGTCTTCTCTTCTCAGGCCACTTTTAGATATTTCAGGAGAGTTTATTTGTTTATTGAGTTTAGTTTGCTGCAAAGCTTTTTAGTAGATTACATAATAAAAAGGAGGATGGAGTAAAACTTTAAGATTGACTAGCACGTAGTTTGCGTTTTGTAATACATGATGGTCTGGAAGTAGCATCTTGTGAGGTTTGGTTTGATGAGTGGAGTTGTCAGTTAATGGCTTACATTGGTTTATCCCGTTTCACAGGAGAGTTTAAGGCTTTAAATTTATGCAAATGTATTAATAATTAAAGATTTAAACAAAGAAAGGATAAGTCTTTGCATGTTAAGATATAGTTTGAGTGTTGTTCACTCCTTCAATTTCAGCCTGTGTTGTGTTTCCATGGTTTTTTATGTATCTCAGTTTGCATTAAGAATTTCAACAATAAAAGTAATAAATTCAAATTTTCCAACCAGTTAAATGTGAAAGACTTGTTTCCAAGTATCATCTAACTGTGAAACTTTTTGTTTTTTCATTGGGAATTCTGTAGATTTCAGAATTGGATTGGATAGATTTCCAGTAAAGCTGGGAATTTTTTGAAAACGCAATAAAAAAAAAAGACACAGATCCAAAGAAACTGTATTTAGAAAATGGAAACAAATATAGAATTTTATGCAGCAACACCCTGAAAAATAATTGTTAATGTCAAGCGCAGAATTAAAACAATTAGAAAATAAAATGATCAAATCAGCAGGTTAATTAGTGACAGGTGAGGGTGCCAGCAATGGGTATAAAAGCAGCATCCACCAGATTATTTGGTTACAGTCACACAGTAAGGCTTAATGCTCAATTAAAACCTTTTGCTTTGATCCACTTTTTTTTTTTTCATGATGATATTCAGATTATAATGTAAATGTGACCATCACGTGTCAAACATTTATGGCCCTAAATTGAACTGCATGCACAGAGGAAAACATAACATCACATGCAGTTCAGTGTGTTAATGGAGGTAAATATGGATGTTACACATGTCAATTTCTAAAATGTTGTGCAAATGGAGCTGACTAATTTAAATCCATTGTGATGTCCATATGATGCAAACAGACATCAGTGGGAAATCCATCATTAATACTTATTTAGGACCAAATATGAAAATGTTCTATGTCAGATTAGTAAAAAATGGGATTGTGCTGTGCAGACCCATCATTTTATGACTGTTCAGTCATTAGAAGATCAGATAGAGTTGCAAATGGGCAAAGAAACTGGATTTGACCCCCTTTTGCCCCCCCCCCCTTCCCAAAATCTTTTCAACACAAAATTTTAAAGAACAAACTTTGGTCTTCTAGCACTGTGGGACTGCTCTGTTTGCTACGTGAGGGAACACGTCTGCAATGGACCAAATTACGCACCTAAATGATGCAGAAGACGGAGGAAATGCTCTGAATCCGTCTTTAGCATAGAGCATAAATGGGCCTTTAAAGTTGGTAAATCATTGTGTTCTCTTACATTGTCTTCACACCTGTTTAGAGTTGTCTTAGTTTTTCTTTTTTTAACTAAAGAAGGAGAAAGAAAAGAGTAAAACACTTTCTGATGTTTATTAACAAAAAATAGAAATCACTGACAAAAACGTCGAAAAGATCTAACTGAGATTTCTGTTCCAGGCAAATCGGGCGAGCCGGTCTACTCTCCGAGTCACAGCGGCTCTCAGACGACATCGCCCGTCACCCTGCCGCCACTCCGCAACAACAACCACAATCCTCTGACGGTACGAACACATGCAGCAGCAGCAGAGCATCATGGCTACTGTAGGAACTTTCATCTTTGATCTTTGCTGCAGTCTGCAGGCTGTAACAGAAACTCGCAGGGTTACTTGGTTAGAGAAAACCGTCAGGTGCCTCCTTCCTCAACTACAGCACGTTCTGAACTTTCCTAGAACATCTGACATCTAAGCTCTAAGTGAAGGCAACCGGACCTACTTTGGTTTCTTGAAGATGTCTGAGCTCACATGTGAGAGGCTTTTTCATCTCCGACCGACTGCTGTGAGTTCCAGGCATTTAACCTCTTGTGGTGTCTGGAAGGGGGCGTTGTAAATGCCTGAGACTCCACACCAGTCAATTAGAACCGAAGGGTTTCATAATATCTTAAGGAAACCCAATTACTTTGTTTATCACCAGGAACAACTGCAGCTGGATGATGGAGAAGCATAACAGAAGAGCTTCTTGTTTTTTTTTTGGTTTTTAATGTTTGAAGAGTAAAAGTCTGCAGCATCTTTTGGTTTTAGGTGCTTTAGATGATGATTAACAAGTTACTTGTTAAATGAGTAGTTTGTTTTCTGCAGATTATATTTAAATAGGGAGCACAGAATAGTCATCGTGTGTCAGCAGACAAACCGCTGATTGGATTCATGAGAATCAGTAAACAGATTATCAGGGAACGTCCTGATCAGATCTGCTTGTTACGGCAGCTGTAAGCTTCATGCACTTTTTTATTTCCTCCTCAATTTGCTGTTTGCTGTCTGTTTCCCGTCATATCCACAGTTGGGTTTCACCTTTCCTTGTTTTATCGATCAGTACGAAACAGTCAGCTGTGGTTAGCATGTTAGCCTGCTGCTAACTCTGTGAACCCTGAGCAGCAGCTTTGTGGAGCGTTCAGCTGTAGCCACGAGGCTAATAATAACCTCCTGCTCCGAGATGCTTTAAACAGCTGATTGGTTTATAGGCTGCCATGAAGGGCACACATACAGGAACAATGGTGTAAAAGGACTGGTGCAGCATGGTTTTTCTCCACTACAGTGAGTGGTTTGATAGTTGCAGGTTTCTTATTGCACAAAACAACCACAAGCAACAAACATCAAAGATTTTAAATGTCTGAATCAACATTTCTAGAAGTTTTCATTAGTTTTTGTTGTTTTATTGGTTGAAAACTGCTTTACAAATGTGAAGTAACTCATTCTTTCATTCATTATGTATGTGTATTTGCTAAGGTAGAGGTGGAGTTTTAGCGTGATTTGACCAATAAACTGGACAACTTCCTTCATCCCAGTGTACATTAACAGGAAGGGAATTGGTTTATCGACTGGGTTTCTTCCTGTTGTCTGATGAACAATTAAGCTACCGGTGAAATGGACTTTACCGCCCTGCACATTTCCTACAAACTGAACACTGGAGCCACAACTGAGAAGCACTCCATCAGACTCTATCTATGGTTCTGGTCTTACTCAAAGGCTGACAACTCGTGCTGGGTGGGTTCACCCATCAAACTGTTTTTTACTTTTGCTGGGAATGTGGTGCAGCTGGAATTTGTTGGAAGGGGGACCTTTTTCACTGCTGCACCACTACACATGGAGCTGAGCAGCTGTGTTATTGGTTCCAGTTATAGAGGAGCAATGTTTGCTGACAACACTCACCTGAGACAGTGGGGGGCTGTAAAAAATAGTCCACTTTCAGCTAGAAATGTCAGTTATACATTTTCGATTTTGTCAAAAAAATAAAAACAATTTTGTAATTATCATGATTATTATGCCGGAATTAAGCTCCCAACGTTATAATGTGTAAAATCACATAAACACTCCTTATATGTCTTTAAGTTTTATTAGGGTCCGAGCCATACGAAGTATGGAAGGACCCTATTGTGGTTGAAATGTTTATTTTTCTTCTCCTAAGCGCTTTGAGGCCAAATTTGACCCCCTAGACACCCATGAAAAGTTGTGAAACTTGGCACACACATCAGGCCCGGCGAAAATCGCGATATTCTAAGGGCCGCATACACTTCAATGCAAAAGTGTCTCAACAGCGCCACCTAGACACCCCAAAAATCCCCAAATGAATGGGGTCCCAAACGTCTACTTCGACGAAGAAGACGAAACTCGGCACACACGTGTAACTCCCCGAGTCGAGCAAAAAAGTCAATCAAACACCTGTTGCCATGGTAACGGGGCGCCCACCATCTTGGCGTGTACGTCCATTTTTTCCCCATTTTTTGCACTTTACACACATCGTATTTGAACGAACTAGTCTGAGGGGATTCGTGCGAGTGACGCCAAACTTGGTGGGAAGCTTCCTGACAAGTTGGGGACCAAACGCTCCTCAAATCTTTCTAATAGGAAAAAGCGTGTTACTGTGGCAACCCTCGGAAAACAGCCTTCTCGCCATGAAACACGGTTTGCTCATATCTCCATAGGAATACGTGGGATCTGCACCAAAGTTGACAGTATTCATACACGTTGGGTCCTTAACGCATTACACCACCTGTTGTCATGGCAACATATTTGCATCGGGTGGAGGGGTCCAGAACGCTCGGACCCGATGGATGCCGCTTGCGGCTTTAATTTATTTTTATCTTTTGATGCCAAGATTACAAAATATTGAAACAGGAAAGTAACTGAGACTAAACCCTCTCCTGTGTAAAAGAATAATTAAAGCCTACATGCATTTACTTTGGTCCCTCTCTATAACGCGGTTCACCTTTCGCAGCCTCGCTGTTTCGTGGATTTTTTTGTGCAATTTTGCATGCTTTTTTTGTTTGTTTTTTGTTTTTGTTTTTTACAGCACATTGTGTTCTGCGTCCTGCGGTTTCATTTTATAATACTGGACTTTTTTTTTTTTTTTTACAAAGTTTTAAACTTTGAAGGTGTTTCAACAAGAAAGAAAAGTGTGAAAATGTCAATGCTTGTCTGAGAACAGTGTATAAAGTGTGTAGTGAGGGGTTTTACAGCCTTATACCATCTATAATAATTGTAAAAAATGAAGCTGACTACTTCGCGGATTTCGCTTTGCGTGTTATTTTTAGAACGTAACTCCCGTGATTAACGAGGGACCTCTGTACATGCATTTATCTTTACTTTAGCATGAAAAGCTGCTGTTTACCTGCAGATGGTGAAACATATTTGGTGTCTTTCCTCCTTTTTCTTTTCTCTGGAACCGGCAGGTAAGCCAACCTCCATAATCAAACCTTGGTATTTTTTTTTATCTATAACCAAATAAAGAGGACTTAATCAGTTTGTTTGGAGGGGATAACTCTTCTTCTGCCGTACTGTCCCACTTTATTTTAAATAATTGATGGCAGCAGATCCTTTTACTGATCATGTCCAGGTGTTTTCAGGTGTGGGGGGAGTTGTTGCTTCTTTTGCTCTTAAGTCACTGTAACCAATGACAACACAAACACATGCACACAAAACCGACCACAGAGTGTGTGTGTGTGTGTGTGTTCGTGTGTGTGTGTGTGTGTGTGTGTGTATTTCATCCATTCTCATCTTGCGTGTTAAACCAAGGCCACAGCAACATGTTGCCGTGTCGTTAGGGGCAACAGCAGCTCTTTGAACTGGGCCGCTGTGTGTGTTTGTGTCACAGCAAACTGAAACCAAATGCACCTTCATGAAAGGACCCAGGTGTGCTGGTCACCACGGCAACAGGGAGTGACTCAATGAGCAAGATACACTAGAAGAGAGAACGATGTTCATAAATAAAATCTGGTCATTGAACTATCAGTATTTGAGCAAATTTGCATTTAATTAATGAATTATTTTTTTTCCACTGAGGATCTTCCTGATGAAACACAAACAGAAAAAGTAACGCGTGCACGCATAAACACAAAAATGTTAAACATAGAAATATCAGTTCCTGAAGAAAAATCCTATCACTTTAAGAGACATTCATGCTTTTCGTTTTGGGGTTTACTGTCGTTGTTGTGTGGGCTAAAAATAGCTATTTTAAGCCATTTGACAAATTGGCACCATTTAAGTGGCACTTTGTACATTCCTGACCTCAAAAATATGTTTCTGACAGTGACATTTATTATGTACATTCTGAAGTTTTTAATTGTATGTTTTAAAAGATTTGTTCACCTGTAAATAAATCATCAGAAGGAAGATTGTTCAAAAATCCACATTTTTAAAAGAGGGCAAAAACACCAGAGATTGAGTAGAATTGACAATTCTTTGTTGAGCCAGCAGTAAGAAAAACAATACATATCTCTTAAGAGGAGGTCCGTTAGCTTAGCTTCTGGTCCACTAATACACAAAGTGTCGGGACCCTTCGGTTCAGCCAAAAAACCCGCCTACCTAAATTACCCTCCTCATTGATACTGATATAATGCATTGTGGCTATGTGCACGCATGTGGTGCGCATTCATGTGAATGTGTATTTTGCAAGGTGGTCCCTCCTTCTTCCGGGAATTTGATTCCTCCAGG
>JBAFTB010000026.1:5452247-5466697 GCA_037177355.1 Melanotaenia trifasciata | reverse complement strand
TCTATTAATTAAAAGCAGAGCCTAATGAATGTTACTAAAATCTAAGGATAAAATGTAAATGAGTAAATGAATAATAATGTTTAAATGAGTAAATGAAGAATAATTGAGTAAATGAATGAGAATGTTTATAAAAGTATTTGCAACAATTCCTGGAGCTGTCTATGCCCTGCAGCAAATCCTGAGCCGAGAAACTGCAATTCACTACTTTTTACTGTCCCAGAGCATCACTTTACTGCAGCATTTTGCTTTACGGCAACTGGACACCAACACACTGGCCATTTTAAACACACACCATGGCTGATTCTTTAAGTAACACAGAAGACATTATCAGAGGAGGACGAAAAGAAAAAGAAAACGTGACAGAGGAAGACAAGAGTCAACATTGGACTGACTTTTACTAGCTTGAGAGACCTTAGAGAAGAGACAGGATGCAACATTGATGCTGAATTAGCTGTTGTTAGTGAGAAAATCTAACAGAGTTCAGTAGTGTGCCCTTAGATCATATTTTAGCCTTTTATAGTTTGCGGCACAAGTTCAGAAAAATTGTGCAAATTTTCAGGCATTTCTGAGTATCTTCTCTATGGAAGGAAAAAAATCATACAATGAAATACATAAATAATTGTAAATCTTTTTTTTAACAATTTAGCTGATTGTAAAATTCATTCAGCTAATAATTACAGATTTAATAAATTAAAAATTTATTTACTATTTTTATTATTTACATATTTAAATAATACTTTTTAAATTTGATTAATTATATATGCATTAATATTCAATATTAAGTAATTAATGACACAAGTCATTTAACCACATTTATTTATTTAATGTGTTTATTTTCAATTTTAATAAATTAATGACACTTTTATGCAGTTATTCTTTTTTTTATTAAATGTGTTTTTTCCAATTTCAGTAAATTAATTACATATTTAAGTAGTTATCAACAAATTTATTTATTCATTTATTTTTTATTGAATGTGTATTTTATAAATAATGACAAATTGAAGTTATTGGTAATATATATATTTTTTTATTAATAATAAAATGCTCTGTGTGTTATAAAACTTGACTATTGCTAATGTCAATAGTCTGTGACTCCTGGCCACCGAAGCTTCATGTTCATCCATGAATAGTAATCGCTCATTTCTTACTGTTTTCCAACAGGGAGGCTCTAAAGCCGCCATGTCGGACGCCGTCCAGCTCTCGTCGCAGTCGCAGGTCCATGTCACCCAGCTGTACGAGGACAACACCAACAAGCGTTCGGTCCTGACCTCTCAACCCAATGGCCTGGCTCCGCTCAGCTCCACCCGGCCAGGCCTGCCGCTGCCGGACCGACAGACCTCGGCGTCGGAGCCCGCCCACCACTGCCGCCAGAGCAGCGCCACCTCCAACAAATCAGTGGACGGCAAGACAAAGCATACCCCCCTGACCCCTGAGCACGCCATGAAGCAGTTCATGTCCAAAATGTCCTCGTTCGAGCACCACGAGGTGTTCAGCTATCCCGAAGGTGAGTCGCGTGGATCACCGAGAACATTGTAATTGACAAACCAGTGATTTATCAGTTTTAATCTGTTGGGCTTGTTGTTACGTCTCCTCAGTGTATTTTATCGGTCCAAACGCAAAGAAGAGGTCAGGGATTCTGGGCGGAACCAACAACGGTGGCTATGATGATGATCAGGGATCCTACATCCATGTCCCACATGACCACATTGCATACCGCTACGAAGTCCTCAAAGTCATTGGCAAGGGCAGCTTCGGACAGGTACAACTACCGCAGCCAGGACTGCTGATGGCTCTATATTAGCTCGTGTCATGTCCAGCCGTTTGTGTTCTAACTGACCTTTTTTAACTTTTTTTTTTTTTCATTTTATGGTAGATTTGAGTCCCTTTGTTTTCATAACTTGTGATGGGTAGATGAGGCCTCGTGAAGCATTGCGGCATATTACCCAAACTGTATTGATACTGTTCTGGTACTGTGTCACTGTGTTGCTCAATCATGGCACCTGCTGGATCTTAAACATCATTACAGGCAACTTAGTTGAGATACTCAACTGACACTTACCTGCGTCACTTACACTTACACTTACACCTGTTATTTAATAAACCACTCTGGTTGAGCCACCACCAGTCTTTAAAATTGTTCTACTACTTTAAAAGCTTGCAGCTGTGCAGAACAGAAGCTGTGTCTGCTCTCTGATTGGACGGCTTGATTAGTCAGCATCCAATCAGATAGCAGACAGGAAGCTGTCTTCTCTCTTAGTCTCGCACGCAGTTCTGTGGACAGGATGTTTGCAAAAGAACTTATATTATTTTCCACAAATACAAATCTTTTTACAACCAAATTCTTTTCTGCACATTCGCAAACTTGAATTTTTTGGGCAGATTTTGTTTTTCTTTTTTTTTTTTTGCAGGATGACAAACTTAATTTACAAATACAAATACTACTGAAAATGTGAGGTTGTCTGCAGCAACAGCTTAGACATCATCAATTATGCTGCTGTTCCACATGCAGAATGAGTGTACCCGCGTCGTTCCATCCTCAGAAGTTTGAACTTACAAGACAAACCTGTCATGTCCACATTAGCATGTTTACCACTACGTTAGCGTACATAGTACATAGTAGAGAAACAACCTCATTGTTTTAATATTTACTCTTTTTGTACTTATTTTCTTTTAGCCTATTTGATTTTTTTATAGTTTTTTGTTGTTGTTTGTAAAATAGTCTCTCTTTTGCTTTACTGAGGTTTATTGTCACGTGTGTTTTTTTTTGTTTATATTTAGTCTCTTGTGTTCTCTTGTGTTTATTTTGCCTCGTTTAGTTGTTGTTGTTCCCCTTGCAGTTATTTTTCTTCTCTATGATGATGTACAGTGTCTCCTTTTTTCTCTGATTGTTGGGTTTTTTGTTATTTTGTCTTTATTTAGGTTAGAGTTTTTAGTCTTGGATTTTTTTTTGCTTTTATTAAAATTAAATCATTTCTGTTACCTTCGTTTACCTGCAGCTCTGTTTTATGTCATTTAGCTCCAAACAAGGGTGAAGTGAAAAACCCTCTCCACCTGAGTTTATAGAATTTTAATTTCATTACCATCTGATTAAAGAGGCTAAAGATTTATGAAAGCATCACATTTTTCTCTTTTCTGCAGGTGGTGAAGGCCTTCGACCACAAAACTCAGACCCACGTGGCCCTGAAGATGGTCCGCAACGAGAAGCGCTTCCACCGGCAGGCGGCGGAGGAGATCCGGATCTTGGAGCACCTGAGGAAGCAGGACAAGGACTCGAGCATGAACGTCATCCACATGTTGGAGAATTTCACCTTCCGAAACCACATCTGCATGACCTTTGAGCTGCTCAGCATGAACCTTTATGAGCTCATCAAAAAGAATAAGTTTCAGGGCTTCAGCCTCCCGCTGGTCAGGAAGTTCGCCCACTCCATCCTGCAGTGTCTGGACTCACTGCACAAAAACCGCATCATCCACTGCGATCTCAAACCCGAGAACATTTTACTCAAGCAACAGGGACGCAGTGGCATCAAGGTTAGACCGATGAGTCATGGAGCAGGAAGTACCTTCCGCTGCTTTAAAGACCAATAAAACATCTCTTTTCCTGGTTCTCCTGCAGGTCATAGATTTTGGTTCCAGTTGTTACGAACATCAGAGGGTTTACACCTACATCCAGTCCCGGTTCTACAGAGCACCAGAGGTTATACTTGGTAAGAAAAGATAATCAAAGGCAAAATACAGTATTGTATGTAGTGGAAGTGTCTGTTTGCGGCTTTATTAGTTGATTCAAAATCACAGGAACTGTATCCAAATTTGACTTAGAGAGACTTATTCATGCATTTCTCTCTAGAAGGTTAGATAATTGTAACGGCTGTTCACTGGCCTCTAAACATGCTGGAAGAGAACTGCAGTACATTAAAAATGCTGCTGCTTGAGTCCTGATTAGAACCAGGAAATACGACTATGTTAGTCCAGTGCTCAAGTCTCTGTACTGGCTTCCTGTCGCTCAGAGAATAGACTCTGCTTGTCTACAAGTCCTTTCACGGTCTAGCATCAAGGTACATCTCTGACATGCTAGAATGTTATGAGCCATCTGGGGCTCTGAGAAGGTCTCCTTATGGTTCCCAGAGTCAGGACTAATCATGGTGAGGCTGTGTTTCAGTTCTATGTGGCAAAAGTCTAGAACAGTCTGCCTGAAGATGTGAGATGAATAAGGAGCTGAGCCAAAAGGCAAAGCGCTGAATTTACAGGTTGATCTACGCTCCTACCCCCACCTATGGTCACGAGCTGTGTGTAGTAAGCGAAGAACAAGATCGCGAATACAAGCGGGTGGCCGGGCTTTCCCTTAGAGATAGAGTGAGAAGCTTGGTGATCCGGGAGGGGCTCAGAGTAGAGCTGCTGCTCCTCCACATCGAGAGGAGCCAGATGAGGTTGCTCGGGCGTCTGGTCAGGATGCCTCCTGGACGCCTCCCTGGTGAGGTGTTCCTGGCACGCCCCACCAGGAAGAGACCCCGGGAAAGACCCAGGGCACACTGGAGGGACTACATCTCTCAGCTGGCCTAGGAACACCTTGGGATCCTCCCCGATGAGCTGGTGAAAGTGGCTGGGAAGAAGGAAGTCTGGGTTTTCCTGCTTAGACAGTTACCCCCCTGACCTGACCCTGGATAAGTGGTAGAAAATGGATAGATGGATATCAGTATAATAACATTTACTATCAGGATTAAGACAGTACTTCTGATGAACACCATTGTGTGCATATTTAAGATAAGATAAGATAAGACTTTATTATTTTATTATTAGCATCAGCGTGTGACTCGTAGGCTTAAGGTTGAGATTTGGATGGGTAATGTCGGGTGCATGTGATGTAATTTTATTTGATCATACTTGATAGTTTCTTTACCATTTTTAATTGTTTATACTGACAATATAAATCACTTTGTGTTACAAATCTTTTATGTAAAATGATTTAGATTATAAATATGATATATTTAAGCCAGTGGTTGGTATTTGCATAGCACATTTCATGTACAAGGCATTTCAAAGTGCTTTACATATAACATTATAAGTATTACAGATGGTGCAAAGACAGCATTTAAAAGTAGTAAAAGGCAGCAAGAAATAGCAAAATCACAATAAAAACTTAATAAAATCGTAAATTGAAATGATTAAGATCAAGATAAGTTAAAAGTTACCATGCAGATTCCTGCTAGGCACATGTGGAAAGAAACTTTTTTAACCTGGATTTAAAAATGTCTACATTTGGTGAAAGTTTAATCTCCACTGGCAGTTTGTTCCACTTGTTTGCAACAAAACAGCTAAATGCTGCTTCACATGTTTAGTCTGGACTCTGGTCTGGACTAGCTGACCAGAGTCTTTGGATCTAAGAGCTCTGCTAGGTTTATATTCTCTGAACATATCAGCTGCAGGTGTTTAATGCTCTTTTTAGGAAGTTCTGTTAAAAGACCATTACAGTAATCGTCTACTGGAGATGAATGCATGGATGAGTTTCTACTGGTCTTTCTGGGAAACTAAACTTTTAATTCTGTTGATGTTTCTGAGCTGGTAAAAAGCTTCTTAGTGACAGCTTTGATGTAGCTATTGAAAGTCAGATCTGAGTCTAACGCCCAAGGTTACAAACTTGATTGGTGATTTTAAGAGTCTCCAGGTATTTACCAATGCTGACCCTCTTCTCTTTGCTACCAAACAGAATAATCTCAGTTTTGTCTTTATTTAATTGTAGAAAAATCTTTCTCATCCAGGTGTTTATTTGCTTCAGACACTGAAACAGTAAGTCTGTTGGGCTGCAGTCGTCTGGTGACAAAGACACATAAAGTTGTTTATCGTCTGCAAAAACCGTGATAATTAATGTTAAAAGTAACATTTTACCCAAGTGAGGATATAAGTTGAACAGAAGAGGTCCAAGGACTGATCCCTTGGGGAGTCCACAAGTCATGGGCACTCGCTGAGATTCAAAGCTGCAAATCAAAACAGAATAACTCTGGCCTTCTGAATAGGACCTGAACCAGTTAAGGACCGCTCCGGAAAGTCCAACCCAGTTTTCCAGCCTGTGCAACAGGATTCTGTGATCTCGAGTATCAAACACAGTGCTAAGATCCAGCAGAACCAGGACTGATACTTGACCAGAATCAGTATTCAGCCTAACACTTTAACTAGAGCTGTTTCAGTGCTGTGATGAGGTCGGAAGCCCGACTGATATTTATCAAAATTTCCACTTTCATTATAAAAGTCATTAAGATGGTGAAATAAAACTTTTCAGTAATCTTGGATATAAAAAAAGAGGATAGAGACAGGTCAGTAGTTGTTCATTATAGAGGTGTCTAGAGTCCTTTTCTTTAGGAGTGGCTTAATCTATCTTTAATTGACTTGGGGAAAATGCCTTATGTCAGCTAAAATGGCTTAAATTGTATATTTGTCCTTCAGGTTCCAGGTATGGAATGCCTATTGACATGTGGTCTCTGGGCTGCATCCTAGCTGAGCTGCTGACCGGTTACCCCCTGTTACCGGGCGAGGACGAGGCCGACCAGTTGGCCTGCATCATCGAACTACTGGGCATGCCCAGTCAGAAGCTCCTGGATGCCTCCAAGCGGGCAAAGAACTTTGTGTCATCCAAAGGGTACCCACGGTACTGCACCGTTTCCACGCTACCTGATGGCTCCACAGTGCTAAACGGTGGACGATCGCGACGGGGGAAGCTACGTGGTCCCCCAGGCGGCAAGGACTGGAGTGCAGCTTTGAAGGGCTGCGACGACCCACTCTTCCTGGACTTCCTCAAACAGTGTTTGGAGTGGGACCCAGCGCTCAGGATGACACCAAGCCAGGCGCTACGCCACCCGTGGCTGAGGAGGCGGCTCCCCAAGCCACCAACAGGAACCACAACAGGGGAGAAGACCTCTTCATCCAAACGGGGAACCACCACCACTGATGGTGCCATCACCTCCATCTCCAAGCTTGCCACCACCTCCTCAACCACCACCTCCTCATCCAAAACTAGGACTAACTTGGCAGCAATTACTGATGCCAATGGAAACATCCAGCCTAGGACAGTTCTGCCCAAACTGGTCAGCTGAGAGTGAATGCATCCCGCTCGCTGTGGGGGAGATGAAAGCTGAGCTCATAAGTAGCCAGCTAGACCTGAATTAAACTGGTTTGTCCAGTTTTGAAGATTTCTTTCTTGTTTTTTCAAAGCGCTGGCGGGGTGCGTCCAGGACAAATACTGTCATGGAGACATGGCTTTAGAGTGTTAAAACGTGCAAAGTGACCAGACTGGGATGTAAGTCGAGCTGAAGGAAAATGGGGTGCGTTCACACACCTCAAATTCTCAGTCCCGTGTGGAAAAACAATAATTGTTTTACATTTTGAGCAGCAAGACGGGAAGCGACAACTCGTTTGAAATGAGTGCGGGGCAGCTCAGACAATCAGAAAATATCACACTACTATATAGCTCCAAAATCACAAACACATCAAAAACATGGTGCTGATGGAGGGAACAAGGCTTTTTAAAAATATCTTTAAGCACAAATTCTATTTAGCTGAGCAAATTGATCAATTTTACATCAAACATATTCAGACTTCAGTCTCATAAGGTTATATCTTAAGACAGTTGTCGGTGCTATAATCTGACAAGTAAGATATACCCCTTTAACAAAAGCTGAGCTGTGATTAGCTTAATGGTTTTAGTTTCATGTGACGAATAAACAGTTATGTTGCATTTTAGTTTGGGGGTGTTGGTAGGCGTTTATAAAAAATTTTTACCTACATTATTTGTAGTCAGAGATCCTGCAACCGAGATATAACCATCTTCCTTTTAGCTAGCTAACTTTGATAGCTACCTTTTGTTTCATATTGAGTAGCTAGCCAGTGTTACCATGCTATTAGTGCCTGTCAGCTAGCTAACTGTTAACTGGCACTGGCTTGTTATTAAACAGCTATTTGTGTTTAGCTGTCATATTGCTACCTATTTACAATTTAACTGGCTAGCAGTTAGCCTAGCAAACTTAAAGGAGTCAGTAAACCGAAGCTGGCTATCTGTTCACTGCCTTTGGCAGTCCTGTGGCTAGCCTTAGCCGTTTTTAGCCATAGCGTGTTTGCTCTCCACTGCCTAGCCTTATGAAATACAGACAACAAGAGGCAGGTTTTTAATTTTTTGCAGTTTTGTATGTTTGATGTTTGTTTTTAAGGGTTATCTGGTGGGGGAAATGTAGGATGTTTGTTTAATTTTTTTGTAAAACTTCCTTCTTTCTAAACCAAATCAAACTATTAAGGGCACAAACTGGCAGTTGAAGAAGGGGTGAACTTAGGAAGGTAGACATGAGATGGTTTTACAGACAAGTTATGAATAATGAAGGAAAATGTTCAAATGGCAAGTTTGAATTAAAGAAAAAAATAAACAATGTTTTAGGTTAGCTTTTTAAATTATTTTTAAGTACCAAGCTCATATAAAGTTAATTTGAGGCTATTAAAATTCCAAAAACAGAGACTTTAGAAACCAAAATAATGTCAATAATGAAACCATATTTGTTCAAATGGTTGGAAAAAAGGAGGTAGGAGTGTAGAAATGGGACCGGTCTGTGTTAAGTGTCACATAAAGACGTATACTCAGGCTTCCAAATGCCCTGAATATTAGTTTTAGAACTAGATTTTATACTTCTTGATATCTTTATACAGTCATTTGCACTGCATGCTTACAAAGTAGAAGCTTATAGAAACTGACCAATAAGAGGAAAGATGGCATTTAGGGAAGAGGTCTCAAAGAATGAACTGCATTATGGGCATAATGCAGTTCATGCAGTGTTTTGATTAATTTTCTTTCTCAATAGGGCTGATTAGCTGAAGGGCTAATTTAGTGGAGCCCCAGTATAAAAATGTAGTTCTACTTATTCAGTATATGAGATATCCTTTAAATTAGCAAGAGAAGGAAGCAGCACAGAGTATTTAATGGGTCTTTTTTTATGAACATGTGGCTGCTTGGGAAACACCATAGCTCCAAGAATTTAAAATCCTTAATTTAAATTGTTTATACTCACCTAAAGAATAGGAGAGCATGTTGTAAGTGAAGATTTTTCATGGAACTTGAGGTTAGCAACACAGATCCTGAAGTTACGTCAGTGGAGAGAAATACAACTTTCCAGTTGTGGTTTAGGACCTAAAAAAAGGTTGGATGTAGTGATTATGAGATCAGTTTTATCAGTTTGATTTAAGATGCTTACAATGATGCGGTCCTAAGGTGCACCGTGAATTTTCACTGGTTTGTGCAGATTTTCTCATCAGTGTAGCCGTGTAACGTCAAAAGGTGTCGTGTCACACTTATTGGACAAACCACTAGATGCTCTGCTCTCGCACTTTGCACCTGCCTTTGTCTCAACAAGATGATGAATTCTAAGATCTGCTTCGTGGTCACGTACACATTGACATGAGTTTAATTTAGTGCTTCAAAATAACTAAACTCTCTTTGAGGAGATCAACAATATTGAATTACGTGGGCTTAGTCGCATCAGTACATTTTAATTAAAACCTAAACTATTTAGCTGCTTGTTCTGGTGCTCCAGACCAACTCTCCATTCAGTTGCCACTAAAGAGCAGCCTCAAGTTTTTAGAAATAAATACACATAAAAGCCAAAATAACATTAAGACTATTTTTAAAGCTTATCTGATAAAAACAACACAGTTACGACTTCACAGCAGTACAAAATAACATCATACTGAAATACAGGCAGTAATTACGGACACCTGCTTATTACAGAATTAGCAGCTTTGTGGGCTAAACAAATGCGCTGTCTCTGGTTTGGAAACTCAATGTCCTGATAGACTGATGTTTCTGCACAAACTTGGAATCATGCTATATTAGTTAATAAATTAAATACAGTTTCTCTGCTGAAAATACCCATAAAAGACTTTTAAAATGAGTATTAGGAGTTACACAGAATAAAAAAATGACACGTTTTGTAAACAAAAGTTACAGGCTATGAGATTAAATGAGATAATTCCACGGTAGAATTTAAATCATACTTGCATGCAAGTCTTGCAAAGGACCTTTATGGATAACAAAAGCTAATGAAACATAATATTAAAAACAATGAGAATTGAAGAAATTAAGTCACTGAGATTTTTTTATCCTACACTTGCTCTTTATCCTAAAAGTCAGTTTCTATAGTTTATATAAAGTAAAACCTTCCATTTTATATGCATATTTATGTGTGCGTTTACTATTTAATATTGACCAAAATGGTGTTCCGTACCTTACTTGCCTTTTCTGCAATATATGAGAAGTTTGAGCAGTGCTCAAAATTCTTTCTTAACTTCTTCTGTGAATTTGGACTGTTATTTGTAAAACACATAACTGCAGGAAAATTTCCAACAATCATTTTAAGCAGAAACTTTTACATTTACATAGTTGCTCATCTGTTTTCTGTTATTTATCAACGTGCTGATACTGTCAGGTCTTAGTTAATGCTGTATGAGATCTCTTTGTAGCAAATATTAACTGATAGTTGAAGATGCAGCCCAAACCTCCTCATTAGCTTTATAGTTAGTTTTTTTTTGCACCAACTGACATCTCACCAGCACATGAAGAAAATCTCTTCCCTCCCTCACTGCAGGACTTCATTGAGTTTCATATTTATTGACCCACAGCAGCACTAAATGCAGGTACTGCGCTACAGTAGAAGATTGAATTGATTAATTAGTTCCCATTATCTTTATACAAGCTGAACCTCTAATGATGATCCAGAATCAGAATAGGTAAATGGATCTATAAGTGTGGTTGGGAGGGAATGAGGATAAGAAGTGTGTAACTAGATTTTATTTATTTGCAGCCTTTTAATTTATAAATCTAATCTATGTATTTACAATGATGTGCAGTTCATACTGTATACTTGAATGTGTGTGTGTGTTGTATGTAGCAGGACGTGTGTGTGCAATATCAAAAGCCTGTTCCCTCACACAAACACATATTTATGTAAGCTCACACACGACTGTATCTGAGCGCGCTCGAAGTCATGCGAGGAGGTGGAGGATAAAGATAACGAGGAGAAGGATGAGATTCCCTGGATTGGCCGAGAGCAAAGTCGGCCTGTTGATGTAATGTAGCACAGAGGAAGTGGACGATGACACGATGCACAAGAGGGACTAACCGTGTGGAACTGCTCCGCCCATCTCAGGAGAAGCTCCGCCCCCTCCAGATGGAGGAGAAGGAAGCGGGAAAGGGCCCTCTGATGTTTTGGTTTTTTGTTTTTCTAAAGATATGATTGGTTATTTGGTTGTGTGGTTTTGTTTAAAATTTTTTACGTGTTTTTTTTCTTTGTGAGACGGAGTGCTGAGAGTCCTAACTTTGTGCCTTCAGTATCTCATTGCCATGACACGCCCACCTAACACATACACACACACGCGCATTTTTACAGCAACCATTTTACTGGCAAAATTTTCTTATATATTCAACAAAAACTCCTCTTTCAGGAAATCATGAAGTATTCTTTGGTGCAACTTAAAACGGCACAGGTTTTGTTGGCCAAAATCTGCTCAATGATTGGCTCCTTGTTTGTGAAAGCCCAAAGACTCCATATAAACCCATTAACTCCCATGTGATTTTCACACCGCTGAGTAGACATCTTTGTTGATCTGATACAAGTTGTGGGGTGGGGGGGGGAGACTAGATATCGTAGAAAAAAGCAGGAAAATAGCAGGCCATTCTTATCCACCAGTATAGAGGTTATGGTTTTTGAAGCTCATCTTTCCAAACTTTTCCGCCTAAAATATTTGTTAGTTCTTGTTCAGAGCCCCAACTACAGAGACCCAACAAATCTGTGCTATTCAACATATTTAAAGTGGAAAAATGTTCTCAGAATAGAAATCTGATTTCACATGCCAGTCATTGTGAAATTTGACCCTACTATTGAAGGGCCTGATGACCTATACTCTTAGATAAATTGCATTTAAGTGCTTATAAATTGGGTTGGCAGTGGTCATTGTGGGCCAAGCAAAATTACAATCCAAGACCTCAGACACAAACCATAAGAAAATTGACCATTAAAGAATAGTAGATCTTTCTATGAATACAACCACCCAAGCTACATTTAAGGTTCAGAAAAGCTCAAAAGCAATACATTGTATTATTAAAATGACATTTTAAACAGGGTTTAATACTTCCTGACAGAAGTGTGTTTAGAAATTATACCAACACAGAAATTCTAAGAAAAAGACTAAATTAAAACAAATTTTGTACATAAAACTGTTAATGTTCAACAACAGCAGTAAATGACGTTTTTATGGACTTTAAGGTGGTTTTATGGATTAAATAAACTGACTGATCCAGTTTTCAGTTGGTAGTGTTAAAACCTTTATTGCCCCCACTAGTTTTTAAAACAGAATAAAAGCTATTTCATAAAAAGTATTTTATGAAAGATTACCACAAAAAAGGAAATACTTGTTTTAAATAAAATAAAAATAGACTGATTTCAGTTTCAGAAAACTACAGAGGACCTGTTATCTGCCATTATGGACCATTTTTGGTAATGATTATTTAGCATTTTGTTGCCAATAATAATTTGATTAACCAATTAAATCAGTTTTTTGTGTCATATTGTGGTCCATCAAAGGATTCATCCAGCCATGTTTACCATGTCTATTATGTGATGTTGACTTACATTTAGTATTTTTTCCTTGAATTTTCGTCTGCGGGCCTCCGTAATGTTTACAGAGCCAGCAGAGCGGGCCAGTGCACTAACAACAGATTGTAGCTTTAAAATCAGCACTGATACCGACATGTGTTTGTGTGTGTGTGTTGGGATAAGGAGGTTTGTATAACATGGCTGCACAATGTACAGACACATATCAGCCAACTGTCGTAACTTGTCGCCTCAGGACTGATGGGCGACACCTGCTCACGACAGGGCTAAGCTAACACTAGCCGTTTGACTGCTAGCGTCGAGCCGCTAGCTGCTGCACTGATAGTGGTTTTTCTCTACAGTGAAGCTAACACTAGCCTACTGCTAACTGAATGCTAGTAGCAAACAGCAAGTTTTTGCCTGCTATCTTCAGCTTAGTTGAGCTCTTCACGCAAGCTGTTAGCATTGAAGTGGGTTTAAAGTGTTCTTTTTTCATGTTGGTACCTCAGATTGCATAACTGTTGTCATTGTTGTGACTAACACCCAGGGCATTTGGTTTCATCTACCAAAGTGCATTCCTTTACTAAGCTGGCTACATGCTAGCTGCTCAAGCAGACACAGGTAGGCAGTCAAAGTACAGAAAGCTAAAAAAAAAAAAAAGGCAGTCAGGGGGAAAACAGACAATAGAAGGAGAATGTGAAAAGAAGAAAAAGTAGAAAAATAGTCTGTGGTCACACAGGAACATGAAGTCTGTGTTAACTTACCTCTCGTAGTATTCAGATTTTTTTTCTTTTTGTTATTTTTTTTGTGCTAATGTGTGAAAGTGGCTGTAGCCTGTTAGCCAATTAGCTCATTAGCCATTTAGCTTTTCTCTGAGGTCTTTGCAGCCAGAGGTTAGTGTGAGGCTGCGCTGTATTTCTGTAATGTTTGCCAGTTGGGTTTTATTGTTTTACCTGTAAATAATGTGCAAAGTGTTTGATTAATACTTTTTTTGGGGGGGGGGATAAATGCGATGCAGTGCCACGGCGCGGCCAGTTTTACAACATACTGTATCTACTGTACAGAACACAGAAGTTGACACTTTTCTAGTGAGCCTTTGTTAAATTTTATTGTGGTGGAAAAATTATTAATAAAAACAGTTTTATTGTTCATTGTGATGTATTAATCATTCATAAAATGATCTAAATTAAGCTTAAATCCACATTATGAATTTTTAAATTTTCTATTTTTTTTAGTCTTGAGGAGGAACAGTGACTGATAAAGCTAACATAAATATGTGACGTTGGTCACTTTACTTTTCTGGGGTAATATTTTTATGATGAATCATGCAAAGGAACTCAACTGTTCCCAGAACAAAAACACGGCTTGAAATTAGTGTTGTGGTTCCTTTTAAGTTAAGCAGCTATTAATTGAACTCCTACAAACAGTGACCAGCTGTTCTACATTTACAGGATTCAGGGGATTCTGAGGAGGTTGCCATGACAACATGACCTCCCCAGTGCTAATAAATGCAGAGTTATCAGAGTAGAGGATGTGACATCACAGCATCATGAAAAGGAGCCAGGAAGCAGCGAGGCTGGCTGTTATGACAACCAGCGAACACACTGTTAATATCACTGTTTAGATTAGAACTCTTACCAAAAGGTGCTGGAAACGACACACGAGGTGTAAAGGTGTGATTGTAAATATAACCCTTATTTAGCAGTTATATAGACGTTGAAGTCAACGTCAGTCATGTGACCATGGGCGTAGCGGACGTGGGGTACACGGGGGACATGTCCCCCGCACTTCCCGCATCTCTGACCTCTGTCCCCTGCACTTTTTACAGCCATCTAA
>JBAFTB010000026.1:5423367-5435762 GCA_037177355.1 Melanotaenia trifasciata | reverse complement strand
TTCCACCACATCCCAAAGCTGCTCTACTGGACTGAGATCTGGTGGCTGTGGAGGCCGTTGGAGTCCAGTAAACTCATCGTCATATTCTAGAAAGCAGGTGGAGATGATCTGAGCTTTGTGACATGCAATCAGTCACAAAGTAGATGAGTGTACATTTAGTTTTTGTTTTATTCTGTATTCTGTTTACTCTGTAAGTCATTTAAATACAGAAAACCTGGTATTTTAAATATGCCAGGTTTTAATATTATTTGTGTTATTAATCAGGACTTTTTTTCCCCTTTTTGACAAAATTGATATATTTGCATATCCAACATATAGTTTCAAGGTACAATCATAGAAAACCAGCAATATTTACATTTTAGAAGCTAACTGCATGATGGCAAATTAATCAACTCAGCTTCTCTGGGCTGGTTGATATATGTGAGGCCGTGGTGGGTGCAACAGCTGTACTCTTCACTCACATCGAGAATGAAGCCATTTTTCTTACTGACAATGTTACCAAAACATCATTCAAACACTGAGATTTACCACTTTGTATTTGTTATCGCACATTGTATTGTTTTCCAGATGTAGTTGCTGAATTACTCCACTAGAGGTCAGCAGAGACCGCAGATTTACATCTTAATGCCACTCAGGTGAAAGGTGTACTACAGTGATGCTGTAAGTCATTTTCACCATTAGTGTGGGTCCAAACATTGTGTTTCTGTCTGCAAAAAAAACTTAAGGATCCAATTTGTAACCAGAACCTCCAGCAGAACCACAACCAAGAAGGAAAACCTCCATTAGAACCAGGAAAGAAAACCTCCAGCAGAAACAGAACCCGGAAGGAAAACCTCCTATGGGCCACAACCAGGAAGAAAAACCCCATCAGAACCAGGAAGGAAAACCTCCATCAGAACTAGTAAGAAAACCCCCTTCAGAACCAGAATCAGGAGGGAAAACCTTAATCAAGACCCGAACTAGGAAGGAAAACCTCCAGCAGAACCAGAACCCAGAAGGGAGCCATCTGCCTCAAGTATTTGGGGGTGGGGAGGATAGGAAAGAGCGGCCCACTGGAAACATAACTTTAAAGCTGCAATTATATTTGTGCAATGTCTGTGTAAGGTTGGTATCGGCGTCATCGCTGTAGGCCCGCGGGGGCTTGACACACATCTCTTCCAGACCTGACATTCACCCCTGCTTGTAGTTGGTTATGCATAAGTACTCTCTTGTGATTGGTTGGTTTGTGATTTCGCGTTTTCTGGATTTCTGGAGCTTCTTGCTGAATTTGTGCGGTAACTGCAGAAGAGAAACTACAACATGATGTTGTAGCCCTACGCTCAAGTTGGAGAGCACATTTCACCAGCATCAGGCCCTACCGTATGCAGACTCCACGCAAGTATATGTAAATTCAGCTTAAGTCAGGGATGCCTGCTGACTGGGGTATAAGGGTGCATATACCAGGATAGTCTGGGTACTTAGTTCAGTTGGGGGGAGGGTTGCAACATTCTTCAGGCCCACAATTCATTCACGATGCACTTCTCAAACGAATCTGACTTTTAAATAACATTTTTCCCCTCCCAGAGGCGGCGCTACATCAAGAATTATTGAAGAAGATGCAGGACAACTTTGGCTTTTAGTACATAACAGCAAAACATGGAGCTGCATCAGATCCTAGCGATGTTGAGTTGATCAGAATTCTATCAGAACGTCCAGGTAGGACAGCGAGACATTTCTCCCGCCCAGAGCCGCCTATCGTCCCACACACACTTATGTTTTGGTTGTGTTTACCCACAGTGCTGTGCACTGTAGCTACAATACACTTTGCTTTGAAGTCCATTTCCTGTATTTGGTCTTGAAGCAGACAGATTTGTGTTTGTAGATAGACCACAGTTCACTTCTTTGATCCAAATCAGAGTTTGTTTGTGCATTCACAAAACCCCAAACAAAGCGACCTTTCAGAGCAAACAGACTGAAAGGCTGCCATAATGTGTCTTCAGCTGGACCAAAATGCACTTTTTCTTAATATGTTGACAAAACATTTCTGATTTGAGACCCTACTTTAAATTCAACTAACACCCTTGCTGCTTCCTGTTTGAATTTAACTGGATTATGTAGCTCTAGTTTAGCCAGCATTAAATAATGTAGATACTGTGGTAATGTTTGAGCATCTTTATAATGTTTTTTTAATCTCAATGTAAAAATATTGATTAAATTAGTTGTTGTGTAGTCCCTAAACACGCTCACTGAAAACTAAATATGACATGGTTTCCCCAAATGATCTTAAAACTAATCTAGTGCTAGCATAGCACTGCTATGTAGCATTATGCTAACATCAGGTTTTGCCTTATGTAAGGTAAGTAGTTGTGCTTGCACAGGGACAAAATCTCCACTCTAGCCCCACTCCTGATCCTGAATAAATCATCAATGAACCAGCTTAATTTTTAATCTAAATTCTATAGTCTATCTATAGTCTATCTCCTTCAGCTAACAAGCAGTGTAAATACATGGCAGTAAAGTTGTCATCTTCACTTCCTTAATAGCACATTACCATGACGACACAATCCGGATTGCTAATTACTTTCCCAAACCAAGAAAAAGAAGAAGAAATATGGGCTTCAATGCCCACAGAGAGAAAGAAAAAGATGCTGTTAGCCACAGAGAGGTGAAGATGTGCAAAGTGCAGGTTTTCCCAGTTTCCTTTTAGTGGCATCTGGTGACATCTGCTGGTTCCACTTTTATAAGTTGCTCTGGGTCTTCGAGGAAATTATTATTAAATAATTTCCAGAGAGCTCATAAATATGGCCAGCTTCTCTTGGCTAAGTCATTACCAGCTACTGATTCCAAACATATGGACATTTTTAGAATTTTTGATTACATTTTTGGTTATTGTCTCTTTTGGGTCGTTTGAATGTCTAAAATCTAATTTAGAGGTGTTAATAATTTATTAAGGCAGTTAAACTAAAGCAAAAATTACTGCGTTGAACAGAATTGGGCTTGGGTTTTTATGTTAATGTTTTATACAGGTAAACCCAACAGGAAGATGAGTGATCCTTACTTCATTTGTAGATTAACAGTAAATATTGATATGAATATTAATCATGCATGAATGATTTTTAATACAACTTTCATAACATCTGATTAAACTGCTCAGTGAAACATTGATGTGATCATAAGTTAGAGCAGTTTTATTTAGTTTAGTCTTTGTTTCTGTTTCATGTGTGTGTGTGTGTGTGTGGTTGCTGTTAACCCACTCAGAGCTTCCTGTGCAACAGGAAACAACACACAACTTCATGGAAATGCCACAGTGCGTTTCAGTCGGATATGTATGAGTTCTGTGTGTGTGTGTGTGTGTGTGTGCGTATGTGTGTGTGTGTGTCTGTGTGCCATCAGTCAGCATTTTTATTGAAACTCTTTGTAAAAAAGCATTTGTTGAAAAATAGCTCAATCATCATTTTATATGCACAGAAAAAGAAATTGCAGCGTTTCACATAAACTCTGCTTCCTTAAACCAGTTCACCCCACCATCATCATCATCATCATCATCATCATCATCATCATCATCATCATCACAATGCCATGATGGTGATAGTATACACGTTTTTGTTTTATTTCACAGAAGAGTTTAGGATTAAATACTGGAGGGCAGACTCTCTTGTGGTTGGAAAGAATTTATCTTCCAGACTCAAAGTGATTAATTTGTAGGTCAAGGTCAAGTTTATTAATATAGCACATTTAAACAACACAAAGAGCCCAAAGTGCTATAAGGCAAGTCAAGTTTATTTGTATAGCACATTTCATGTACAAGACAATTGAAGGATCTTTACGTAAAACACTGAAAGCATTTAAGCACATTGAAAAGAATTAAGTAAAACAGAAAAGCTCAAATAAAATAAATAAAATGTAGAAAAAATCTACAAATGTAAAAATCTGCAGTCTAACGGTATAAACCCCTAAAAATAATAAGAATATGTGTAAGCTAAAAGAAATACAGCAGATAGCATCTGAAGACACATCCAAACCAAATAAACAAAATAAATAAAAGCCAGTGCAAATAGGTGTGCCTTTAAAAGAGATTCTTATTGATGTGCACTTGTAATATGATGGGGCGGAGCATACCAGAACCATGGACCAGGCTCTCCAAGACCTATTAGCCCTAAACACACACTTTGAGACACATTAATGTCTTTGCAGCTGCTGCATGAGCCTCTTCCACAAGCCTTGACCCCAGCTGCAATGATGGATGCAACATGTGTAGCGTTGTCTGCTTCATCTTCAGAGATGATGGATGGTTCTCTTTGTTTTCTGATTTTGGAACATTTGCCCATCTTCACTTCTCAGGGACTCTGCCTCTCTAAGGTGCTCCTTTTATTCCTTATCATGTTACTGACTTATGACCAGTAAATGTAATCAGCTGCAACATGTTCCTCTGGCTAGTTCTTTTCAGTATCACCGTCGTCCCTTTTTCTAAACTACTACAGGAGGTAGTAAAAGTTGTGGAAGACGTCCACCTCTGAGCTCTACATAAGAATGTGACATTGTGAAAAGAAATGTGATTTTACAGCTTAAAATCCTGCAATTTGCGCCTATAATGTTTTTTTTTTTTTATGGATAAAAGACTTGTTGTGGATCAACTATTTTACTCCCTCTTGCTTGGCTGCCTTTTTATATTGTAGTCTGCTTAGTTTCTGCTGTTTGATGTATCTTTGTTAGAGCATGTTCTCTTTTTTTGCTTCAGTGTATTTTACTTCCTGCTGACCTGGTTTCCGTTTGTCACACCTGCTCCTCATTTGTCTATTACCCCTCAGCGTGTATATGCCCTTTGGTTTCTTTTGTTTATTGCCAGATCCTTATCGTCGTCTTGTTTTGGTATGTCTTTGAATGGCCAGTACTTTGTATGTCTTTGCACCCTTTGTTATTTTTAACTATATCATCTCCTACATCTGCTTGCCTCATGCCTCTTCACCCTGCATTGGAGTCCTGCTTCCACCAAGACTTTGCTCAAAACCCTGTTGCACACAATCGGTTACTTGTCTTCTGCCTCCTGGTGGTTATGTTTTGCACTACAATCATTTTGACCTCAGTAATAAATGGTAAATAAACAAAAGTTATATTTGTAAAATATTTTTTACATTTAGTTAACGGGCCAAATAAAGACTTCCGAATTTAAAGAGTTAAGTCTGTTTGCTATTGAGTGGTCCTTGTGCCTCCCTGTATAGTGGATAGTTTGTTATTGGTCATTGTTATACAACTAACCCACAGCGGCTAGGAGTTTTAGTAGTCCACCATGTGGCTGCTGAATTTCTGTCCTTACAGCCCTTACAGCCGTTCAAGCCTGTAGGATGCAACATCAGTATGAGCACATCAACACTTCAGCACATCTATTTTCAATGCAAATGCAACCAAAGAAAAAGCAAAAAATGTCAAGTAATGTCATTTATCAGCCCCCCCCCCGTGAACTAATCCGTTCCTAATTCAATCCGTTTGTTGTCTCACAGTCAGCTCAATAAGGAATAATCAGGTGACAGAAGAAAACAAAATCAGCAAATCCTTTGATTTGCAAGAATTTAACATTTTTATTTGATATAAGACTGAAGTTTTATTTACTCTGCTTCATTGTCAGAATTCCTCCCCGACTGTCCAAACTGACATCGTCTGCTGCAGACAACACAACAACTCCTCATAAATATGTCACGCGGTCCTATTAAAGATAAACAATGGAAAAATAATGCCTTAAAAAATTCTACAATCTGCAGTAAAGAAATCGAAGGTGAGTAAAATTTAGTTAAGCTGTAAAAAGCAGAAGAAATGAGGCTGCTGCACAGGAACCAGCCTGGACTGACGGGGTGAAAAAAGAGGTTAAATTAAGAAAAGCTTTGATTTTTTTTTTTTTTTTTACTTTTACATCTCATGTATTTCTGTTTTTTGGTTCTTCTTCCTCATCAGCTTATCTGTTCTCGGTGGTTAGATAGCAATCTGTCTATGTTTGTGTGTGTTTGCATGACGAACATTTCCTTTGAACAGTGGAGAAGAAACACAGATGGGTTTGTTTTTTTTTTATCATTAAAAACTGATTTAGATTTGAGCCTTGCTTTAGCCCATCAACTGATGGACAGATTATATTGGAATTTTATTTATTTATGTATATATTTGAGTTCTTGTTTGGACGGATTGCAGTAATTTAGGCGATTATGTTAAATTCCTGAAAAAATAATGTAACATTGTTTGTTTGACATATGATGTGTAAAATTTAGACAAAAAGCAGAACATGGAACGCATATCAAATCATGAAAGTGAGAAATTTTACTATTTCACAAAAGATGTTAGTAGTTGTTAAATTGGAGAGCAGCAGCACATCGCATAATGTTGTTCCAGGTCCAGCCCAGATAATAGACATGTTTGGGCTGAATCTGGGCTACTTCTGGCCCTTATGGCTCAGTTACGACACTGGCAAGTGTTGTGCGGGCCAGAAGTGGACCAGATGTCAGTATTTGGCCTGGATGTGGATTACATCAAGTATTTTGTGGGCCAGAACCTGTTCTAATACAGGAAGCCTTCCTTATTTTCTTATGTGTCTGAGTTTTGGCAGCTGCACTCACATTTAGTTAACACCATAAGCCAAATCTGGGCTAAATAAAATGCATATTTTGGGCCATATTTAGGCCAACTATTTTTTGCTTTCTGGAAAGAACTTTTGTTGTCATGGTTACAGTCATAACTACAAACCCGCTCATAAGATTATTGGCTACAAATGCTGTAAATTATTGATTTGAAGCATTAACAGCTGAGTAATGTGTTTTTTTTCCATATGTCTATTCGTCACAAGCGCCTTCCCATCAATAATAATGTGGCCACTAGAGGGCACACAACAGGGAGATTTACCTTCTCACTAACTACTAAAATTGTAAAACCCCAGTTCAAAAACATGTCTGTAAAATGTAAATAAAAAAGATGCAAAGATTTCCAAATCTCATCTGTTCATAGTTTATTCCCAGCAGATGATAAAAAACATATTTGATGATAAAACTGACATTTTACAATTTCATGGAAAATATGAGCTGATAGTGAATCAAGTTCAAGGGTCAATCCAAATCGATTCACCACTGTAAGATTTGAACTTCGGTCTCCCACATGGAAGACAGACATCCTGTCGACTGAGCTATCCAGCTGCACCAACCGATGCCTCTGCATGTCTTCTCTTCTGCCACGGTGTTGACAGCATCTGCCACCTGCTGCCCTCCTCTGCCTTTTTGACACAAGTCACCAAATAAAACCTTTTTACGTTTTTCACCATCAGGATTTCTGTCTCACATTTCGAAAAATTACACTCTTCCCTCTTTTGTCACTCCTGAGCCACCATGGAAAGGATATGATGAATATTTACTATAGTCATTCACCTGACCATTTATGACCACTACGATGGCGTGTCAAGGCGCTCCCACTTTAGAGTTGATTCTGATTTATGAACAGAAACAGGCATGGGAAGTGCGTGCGCACGCTTCGATAAATCTTAAAGTTTTTATGCGCTGCATTTTCCCTTTTGCAGCTGCCCAGCTCACACTGCACCCAACCCCTATGGCCCCTCCTGCTGGTGGTGAGCCCATGGGAGGCGAGGCCCATGTCACCCTCTCGGGCTGAGCCTGACCAGGCCCCATGGACAAAGGCCCGGCCACCAGGCACTCGCCTCCATGCCCCACCTCCAGGCATGGCTCCAGAGGGGGGCCCTGGTGACCCACGTCCGGGCAAGGGAAACCTTGGTCCTTGTTTTCTCATCATCATAGGGGTGATTTGAGCTGCACTTCGTCTGGTCCCTCCCCTAGACACCTGTTTTTCCATGGGTGACCCTACCAGGGGCATGACCCCCAGACAACATAGCTGCTAGGATCGTCAGGACGCACAAACCCCTCCACCACGATAAGGTGGCGGCTCAGGGAGGAGGAGTGGAGGAGTTCACGTATCTCGGGGTCTTGTTCATGAGTGAGGGAAGGATGGAGCGGGAGATCGACAGGTGGATCGATGCTGCGTCTGCAGTGATGTGGACTCTGCATCAGTCTGTCGTGGTGAAGAAGGAGCTGAGCCAAAAGGCAAAGCTCTCGATTTACCGGTCGATCTACGTTCCCACCCTCACCTATGGTCATGAGCTGTGGGTAGTAACTGAAAGAACGAGATCGCGAATACAATCAGCCAAAATGACGCCTCCCTGGTAAGGTGTTCCGGGCACGTCCCACCGGGGAAGACCCAGGACACGCTGGACGGACTACATCTCTCGGCTGGCCTGGGAACGCCTCGGGAACCCATCCGAATGAGATGGTGAATGTGACCGGGGAGAGGCAAGTCTGGGTTTCCCTGCTTAGGCAGCTGTCCCGCAACTGACTCCGGATAAGCGGCAGGAAATGGATGGATGGATTGATGGATTTCCCCTTTTCCCTACCTACACCACCTGTAGTTGGCTTTGCTATGCACAGTTTGATAAATTAGGCCCCAGGTCCTTGGTTGCTGGATTTCTGCTTCCATGATGCTCCAGATGTTTTGTATTGGTGAAAGATCTGGACGACAGGCAGGCCAGTTCAGCAGCTGGACTCTTCTCCTGTGAAGCCATGCTGCTGTGATGGATGCAGGATGTGGTTCAGCGTTGTCTTGCTGAAATCTGCAAAGCCTTCCCTGAAAGAGACGTTGTCAGGGTGGTAACCCCTCACTGCCACCGAGGCGCTATAATATCAGAGATGCTGGATGGTTCTTTTTATTTTTGCAGATTTCTGAACGTCTTCCCATCTTCACTTCTCAGAGACTCTCTCTAAGGTGCTCTTTTTATGCACAGTCATGTTACTGACTTATTATGCAATTAGCTGCAACCATTTCTTTTTGTATCACCTGCTTTCTTAGTTTTGTTGTCTTTTTTTCCAGGTTTCTAGTTTCTGTCTAATTTTCAGGATTTGATGGGAATGAAATATAGTTTTCTGAGATTTGCAAATCATTGCCTTCTGTCTTAATTTATATTTTGCACAGCAACCAAGTTCTGTAAGGAAATTAGCTTATAGAGTTGTTACTGACTATTTTATTTACTTTCGTTTCTATCAAAACTTTTTTCATCTGCTGAGAGGAAGCTGTAATGCTCTGCTTTTGAAGTTTTCATTGTCAGACATTCATCCGCTTTGTGCTTCTAATCAAGCACCATCTAATTTGTGGTTTTCGCTCCTCTTTTAACAGCCAGTGGTGTGCTGGTTCATACTTCTCATGAACTAGTCCTAAGTTCAGTTTGTTTCTGTTGTTTTAAGTTAGAAATGAGAATGAACAGCAGGAACAGCAAGAGGAAGAGGAAGAAGAAGATACAGACGATGACGACAACAACAGTGGGAACTTTTAAAGAAAGGTCCTCTGAGTGTCTTGGTGTATTACCGCCACCAAGCTGGTGTCTGAAATAGACATCAGAACGTAGAAGTGAACCACTAGTCGATAAATTGAGTTAATAACCATGGCAACGTAAAAGACGCATGCAAGTATGAAAGGCGGCGCCGTATGATAACGCTTGAAACAGACATCTTCATTTACATATGTAAAAGCATAAATGGGCCTTTAATGTCAACTAAAAAGAACAAATGGTTATGGGTTGATGGCAGTACCAGGCAGTCCAATGGTGATGTAGATGTGTGGATGCATCGTTTGTTTATTTATTCATTCATTCATTCATTTATAGATATATATATATATATATATACACACACACAAAAGCAGGCCAAAGCTGGGAATTGACCCGCTCCGTTCACCTCTTCTTACCATTTCAGAGCGAGGAGCGTTGACAGTTAATCATATTAGAGTGCATGGTTCGTAACATAGCGTGAAGTCGGTGTAGCATCGGTGAAAATGTAGGCAGGACTGTTACAGGACCTCACATAATTCAAACAAGTTCACGTATGCGTTCTTTATTTACAAATGTGTTCACAGAAAAATGAATGTGTTCATGCACAACACTGTTTACAGCTTGTGAGACAGAAACTAAGATGATGCTGACAACAGTGCAAACTCACACCAAGGCGTTTAGCATTTGAAGCTTTGCACAGCTGTGAGCTTGTCCTTCCACTTGCAGACATGCAAAAACTTCTTTCCTCCCTCCTGCAGAAGCATCTGCAACAAGCTGACTCACATTACACCCACACAAATGCAAACTCTCAGCACAACCACAGAAACAGAGATGGGGCTAAAGGCTGACTCTAAGTGCATCTCTCAGTGTTATCATGGTTTCCATTGCAATTTTGCAGAAGAGCTGTTTAGCGCCTCAGCCTTTCTTTCTTGATGATGATGACCTGCACCTCGCCCCCCACCCCCAGCTGAAACATAACGTCCACGCAGAGTATCCGTTGTGATGCATACATCTTATGTGTTATTCATAATTCCCAGTCACTTCTCTCACCGCCTTCAGCTTCTATTTATATGATTTTATGAGCTGGTTTGGCCTCAGAGTGTATTACACATGTAGGAAATTCCATCCCATCCTCTTTTGCATTTTATCACCTTTTCTTTACACAGAACTTGCAAATCAAATCTTCTGAAAGTTGAACTGTGTGATACTATCAGTTATTTCTTTAACACCTTTGAATTGGAAAATTAAGAAAGAATTTAACAACAGAAACATAAAGCAATAAAAAACAATAAAAAACTGCAAAAGCAGATAGATGTTGAATTTAAGTGGCTCCAGAATTAAGCCTTGTGGAGCTCCATGCATAATTTTTTTGTATTCTGAATCAAAGAACAGGTTAAAAACTAATTCACATAGTAAGGTTTCTATTTTCTCAGTCTGTCTTCTGCTGTGTGAATACATGTTGTGCAGTGCACCTGAGGCTGTTAATTGACCATGCACAGACCAGCTGCAGTTCATCTTCAGCCTCGATGAGGAAGCACAGCTTTGGTTCTTAGAAGTCACAGCCTCACCCACAAACACATTAAGCACTCAGGATGCATTGTGGGTAAGGGCAACAATTACTGTAATAAACAGCTACAGGTTTACCCGAAGTGTAGTCACAGGAAGTGACATTAGAGGGTTGGGGTCTGACTTTTTTTTTTTTTTTTTTTTTTGCAGAAAGTCAAGGACTTGCATGTCTGCCTGCAAAGGATCATGGTCATAGTTTGTTATTGTTTTTTAGAAGGTTCTAAGTATGTGGGATAAGCAGTGAAAGATCTTAGCATGCAGAATCTTCATGCATTTGTTTATCTGTTTGTGTCAGAGTTTGTAGATCTTTAATGCTTCTATATTTTAAATAATAAAGGAATAAATAACTTATGGAAAGTAAAACATAAAGATGAAACAAGTGGATCCAAACCGTTCTTGCTTGTGATTTCATGACTTTTGTGGGCTGGCAGAAAAGTTTCAACACTCTCACCAATGAATTTTTTTAGCCCTGAATTTCTTTCATCTATAAATATAGAAGTATGTTAGTATGTGTTAAAACCATATAAATAGTAACGCTTAGTGAAATACTGAGGAAAGAACTGTTGGATTTAACTACTTCTGGTTTCCTTTCCGATTGCATATCCACATCTAATCATATAAAACGATACGTACAACCTCATTCAGCTTAGGGGCTTAGGATTAAAAATATCTAGTTTTAATGGGATCTTAAAATGAAGTAAATACAACCTCAGAGGAACAACAAAAAGAAAGCCAAAATCCAGCAGCAGAGCATGACGAATAAAACCTAGCCTATTGCTTATTAACTGGTCTTCATCAATGTGATCTCCTCCAGATAAATAGAATTTTTGTTAGTTTTTGATGCATTAAAAACTAATGGTTTCCTTCTGTATCATGAAAACTATATAAAAAAAATATTAACTAAATTCTAGACTCTCACATATAGAACAAGCTTGCATTGCTGCAGCAGACAAGCTAAATACCCACACCAGTGAGTCATGATAACTCAGCAGTACGTTTTAGGCTCACAAATCTTTTCATTTAATGAAGTTGAAATGTTGAAAAGAGGATTACAACATTTTTATTTCTTGATTTATTTGATTGGGACAGTGCAGAGCACCGACATAAACATACCAGATACAGCGAAGAATGCAAATTTTTATATTTAGTCCCAAGGCAGGTAAGAGGATAGAATAAAAGCAACAACAGAGATAAAACCATAAAATACAGTAAAGTGCAAACCAGTCATAGAAGATTGTAAAACGTGCAAGAGTTAAAGTGCTTTTTGCATAAATCATGGATGTTGCTTGCAGGATCATTAAGTAATTGCTGAAGGTCATACATTCATAGAGCAGAATTGTCTGGAAGAAATCCTTTTGCAAAACTATATGATACATAAAAGCTGGATTTTTCCATGTTCCACGTCCACTGAGCACCACAAAAGCATCCTCCTCACTTACAATAACACATTTTCTCTGAAACACAGACTCATCTGTGGTGAAATTTCCCCTTA
>JBAFTB010000026.1:5390630-5402172 GCA_037177355.1 Melanotaenia trifasciata | reverse complement strand
CTAATTCTGGCATATTTACTGTGAAGCTTTTGCTCATATGTTGATTAATATGCATTGTCCTAAATAAATAAATAAATTAAATAAAAAAAAATAAAACGCTCATGAAGCAGAAAATGGCTCCAAACTCAAGAGATGAACCAGTGTTGTATCGAGTATGTGAAGAACCAGTATTAAGTTGGCTCTTTAGGCTCTTTGTTACTAGCAACCTGTCTCCAAGATGCTTGATTTGTTTGCAAAACTTTGCATGGAGGCAGAAACTGGACATGTGGAGGACAAAGAAGAAGAGTCAGGACTAAAAAACTATCTACAGCAGATGAAGAGGGATCTGAAAGTGAGGTCCTGAAGAAATCGAAACAAATCCAGGAAAGACTTGAACCAGGACTTGAGAGATGCATCTGGACCTACAATTAACATCATCAGCAACAGGTCTAATGGAGAGAGGAATCCTCCCCAGAACCCAGACCTCGACATTACTGACCATTATATACTGGACCCATTTCCCTGGTAATATTTAAGAAAATTGAAAATTGAAGATTGTTCAGACTGGGTTTTTATTTTCATTTACTAGCATGTTTAATATATGGATCAAATATTTATATGTTCTGCAAATATAAGGTTCAGTATTTCCTCAAACCAGTGGTTTCCGTAGGTTTTTACCAAAGTGTTGTATACACAGGAAGATAGTGTGCTTGTGGCATAACTTGGTGCTTTAATGTGTATCTGTGGCAACAAGAGGGTGGAAATGAGCAAAAATGATGGGTTTTCTAATTAAAGAGGGACTGAATATGTAATCTGTCTTGTTTCATTGTTGTAGTGGTTTTTGTTTTGTCTTTACTACGTAGATTGTGAAGAAAGGTGCTGATGGTGGTTGCTTTAGTTAAATTTTTGTTAATATTATCATTAGTTACTTTCTTAAACTAAAACACAATTTTGGATTTGATCATAAAACTGCCAAAAGGGGACACAGCAACATTTTTACGACATTTAACACTGCGAAGCATTCACATTATGAACAATTTCTATCAGACTGAGATTTATGATTAAAAATGCTACAGTGGCACAACAGTAACATAATGAATGTGCTCTCTCTCTGAGTGAGGACCTCCTCTCTTAACCTTCTGATACAGACGGCCGATGGTGGTCTTACCTTTACTCTGTTCAGCATGTTGTAAACATCCTCCGGGGACTTATGATTCTGGCAATTCATGTGGCTCTTCAGTGCTTCCATCCTTCTCCGGAGCATCTCCAGTACCGAGATGACCTCTGACCTCTTAGTTGTACTGAGGTGGTCCAGCACACCGGCGTTCTGGCTCTTGTCTTGGTGGTTGTGGTGGATATGTTGAAAGATGTTGCCGAAGATTTGCATGTAGACATCCAGAGTAGCGTTCATCAGCTGCATTTCAGTTTGTCTCTGTGGAACAGAGCTTCAGTCAGTTCATCGGAGGCAAGTTTATAGTGGAAGCATGAAGTTGGCACCAAGTTAAATTTACAACATGGTCTGTACCTAAAATTTTCAGGCAGCTAATCTAATCAACAAACCACATCTGATAACAGCTTTTTGGTTAGTTATTAATAATTTTCTGTGTTCCTCAAGTCTCAGTTTTGGATACCCTTAAATTTTCTTTGCATACTCTTCATCACGGCAGCCGATGTCTCTGTGTGCAGTTTGTATCATGCATCTAAAAAATCTCAAAACTTCAATTACTTTTTCAGTTGCATGTTTTTAAAGTTTGGCAACACAGTGGCCAAGGGTTAGGGGTGAGGGCTTTTTTGGCTGATGCCACATTTCTCTGTTGCTCCTGGATGTTTTGTTTTTGTTTTTTATCCCCTCCAACCAAGTTTTAGATCTACGCAGTATTGACACGTCTGAGACAAAAAGTTACTTGTTGGTGTGTTTAAGCTGACTGCTGTTACACCGTTAAGTTCATAGTGGTTGGTGCTGCACTGGACTGTATTTCCTTTACAAGAATTTTTCATATTTTGTTGGCATGGCGCTCATTATTAGAATATCAGATATTTACCACAGGAATATTATGGATAAAAAGTTAAGCACCATCAAGAAAAAACATAAAACAATCATTTAATTTAAAAGGCTGTTACTCTTTTACATTTTTTTAAAATTCAGGATTTAAGACTGAGCTGTGAACTTGTAAAAAATCCCCAATTTACAGACATAAATATTTGAACTTTGCTAAGATCAAATAATGATGTTATTACTACTATCAAAATAATGATGATAATTTCTTTAAGTACCACAATTATTGATAAAGTCATATCACTGGTAATAAATATTAAGTGGAGCAAGTGTAATAAGAAAACCAGATAAAAACTTCTCATGTCCATGTAGGTTTGAAACCTTGAATCCAACAAGTAAAAATGCAGAAATATAAAATTAAAAATTTAAGTATGAAATTGCAGTCATTGAAAACCATATAAATGTATGGAGTAATGTGACGTACGGCAGTTTCCTTTAATAAATTTATTGTAATTTTAAAGTGAGACTACTTAAAGAAAATAATTACACTAAATAACATTTCCCCTCTAGCAGATCTGTAACTAGAGATTAGATGCCACATCTTGGAAAAGAAAAAAAAGAACTAAAAGTACGCTTTGTATAAAATTCACAAACAACTAATTGGTTTATTATTTTTAGGCTTTTGTGGATGCCCTGCACAAACTTAAAAAGTGTGAACGTTCAGCTCAGAGTGAGAAATGTCAAGATTGTTTTAAAAATTTCTTGAGGTAATATTTAATCATTTAATTTAATAATAATTAAATTTGGACATCGCATATTTTAGGTGTGACCTGTGAGGCAATTAAAATGATTCCCGTTGTCCCAGAAAAACATCCCGAACTTTTTCCGTCCTGTGCTACAACTCAGTAAATGTTGCTCTGCGTGCTTGCTGCTTTCCTGGAGGATGAGGTTGAGCACGTCAGCGCCAGCAGAGACGTGGTGTTTACCTGGCAGGAGTTGTTGATGCTCCTCATAACAGAACCAAAGAGAGGATTAGTTCCGATATCTGAATGCTTCAAGTTCTAAAACACACAAACACATTTCATGTTATTTATATTTAAATGTTAAGGAGTCCAACATGAACACTCACCGCTAGCTCAGGGCTGTTCTTCCTTTTTAAAATCTCCATAATTAACCAGTTTTAATTATGACACGGCCTGTTATTTGGGAAGGTTTACCTTTAAAAATTTAAAAATAGTCAAAAAGTATATGTAAAAAGTGAAACACAGGCTATAATTTCCTCATCTAATAAGTTGTAGGTTTTTTGTTTTATATTTTCAAATTTTTACACATGAAGTCGAGCAAGCACAATAAAAATGTTGAAAATAAACCAGCATCCACTCAGAATACATGTTACATGAATTGTGACATTTTATTTCAGGATAGGATTTAATGAAGAAATCCCCTCTTTCAGCACATTCTTATAAATGTAAAAAGACTACCCTTTCCAAAGGCGCAACCATATACAATTTGGAGGTTTTTGATGCAGCATTTGCACATGCTCACAGACATTTGTGGTGAGTAGTTTGTTGTCATCTAGGCAGCTTATCAGGTTGCTTGATCTTCATAATGAGGAGCTCAGGCGTCATCTAAGATCCTCACATGATGTTTATGGTAAGTTGAAACTAATCAGTTTTACCATCAGCAGTTGCATCAGGTACCGAAAATCTCCCACATCCTAAGTTTTCCCGCTTTCAATGCTCACTGCTGCTAACCTAATTTAGCTGCTGTTAATCTGTGAAATGGATATAAAAAGAGTAGAAATTTGTAAAAATAAAAAAATGTTGTAATAAAATCAAATTAAATATCTTTTGTCAAGATCTAATCATAATTAGATATAATATGGCTCACTGTTATGAAGAATCAATGAAACGGAGAGAAGGCATGATTGAAAATGAATATCTTAAAGAAATCCAACCTATTTCTGTTATGAGATCAAATCTGAAGTTAGTATTTGGTAGACACCCATGGCCTTAAACTTTCAATTAAAAGTCTATACATGTTTATAAATATCATCCATTTAAAATGCAAATAAAATATGCTTTACCAAGGCTAACCAATACTGACAAGTTCAACAAAAATGTCACAAAACAAAATAAAAACTGGCCACATGGCCCCTTCCATTCATTCAGGGTGGAAATCAGTTCAGACCACAGACTGGTTCACAAGTTTCAGTTTAACTGTACAACAGTACGGACGGTAGAAAGTGTCAGACAATGAGCTGTTTAGTCAGATTTGTTGTCATACAGTGTGTCATACTGTTAACACTATTGTGTCACAATTTAATCAGATAAGCATGACTGTATGTATTTAAAATATGTAAATATTGACATTTAAAAATCCACATGCATCTGATATCCAGAGAAATCTTCGCAACAAATCAACTTTATCAATTCAATTCAATTCTTCCTGTGTACAATTTTAACACACTCCCTGCTTAAATTAAACATGATTAAAACCAAACAGAGTTTAAAATGAAGACAAGAGGCTCTAAAATAGAGCCCTGGGGGATGCCAAAGAAACTTACCAGCTCATCCGCGATGGACTCCAGGGCAGCTTTCAAATCCTCAGAGACGTACTGAGATGGCATACCGGAGGCAAACACAACTCCCAGTAAGACCAGCAGGTGCACTAAACCTCTACAAGAAGACATACTGGACCAGTAAGTTCAGTGGAAACTGATGTAGCTGCTGATGTGCTGCACAAAGCGTGGTGATGTGTAGGCTCGTTCCTGATGCTCTCTGTTGACCTGTACTTGTATTTATAGGTCTACATCTCCGACTGTCTTGAAGTGCATTGTGCAACCACACACATACACACACACACACACATACATACACACGCACTCAATGTGGTCTGTGGGCTTTTCAAACAGCAGCATCAACATGAGTTTTCTCCTAAAATAACTGTGCTGCTGCTAAACGTATGAACAAAGGAGACTCCCTGGTCAGGTTTCCATTCACTTTAATTCCCTCAGTGCCCACACTGGTTAACTGCAGGAATGCCGCCAGAATTCAGTAGAAAAAGTCAGATCAGTAGGGCTGCTAACTCAGCTATCGTAACGTCAGAAGTACTGAAAACCTCATGTTGTGCTTTATGAAACTGTCAGAAGGTTTGTGTCTGTGTACATTTCTATAAAAGCTTTTGTGCATCTGCAGGTTTTCTGTGGGTTTTCTTAGTGGTCGTTATTCCAAGAAACCAGTCACGAAAAATCACATTTTGTGATCCCTTCCTGCTCTCATTCAATTTTAACTCAGTTTTTCTATATTTTTAATATCTATATTGCTGAGTGATGGTTATTTGTTAATTTTTAAGCAAAGATGCCAAATTGTTCTAGCTAAAACCTCCCTGTATACCAATGCTTACCTGTTTTTCTATCGCTGTAAATGGACATTTTACCTCTAAGAAACTGCATAAAGACTGGGGAGGCAACAAAATCAATACATGCAGTCAAACAAGATTGAAGCATTTTTATAGATTTTGTCTTCACTGGTCCAAAGTCAGCAGAGGTATCTGTATAAGGCACTTTTTTTAACTGCTGTTGAAGCAGTGGTTCTCAAACTGGGGTCAGGATCCCCATGTGGGCTGCAAGATAATGTCAGGGGGTTAACCAGATAATTGCAAAAAAATATATAACATACATTCATCAAATACATTTTCACAAAGGCTGTCAAAATTAAACCATTACATAAGAGATACATCTTTGAAATTATCACCTTAATTTTTTAACACATTGCACATAAACAAAAAAGTTAGTACACATGCCATATTAAAACCATTTCATCCTCCTTATTTATGAAGATTTTGAGAGTTTTCCAGCCCTACATTTCGAGGATGGCTGCAAGATGACCCATTTGAGACATCGCACAATCATCGCTTATTTTTCCTTGGGGGTCGTAGCTCAAATAGTTTGAGTACCACTATACTAAAGAGCTGCCCTTTGATGGAAATTCATTCAATACAAATGTCAAATACAACAGCTTTTTTGATAAAAGAAAGAATAAAACAAAGGAATAATGGTGTTTTAAGGTAAGACATGAGAGAAGGGTGTTGGAATTTATTTTATTTATTTATTAAACATTTTTTGGCTAATGAATTTCCCTAAAGCATCCAGCATATTGTAAGAATACTTTACACTGTATAAGTTTCCAATTATAAAACTCTGCACTTCTGACTCTTTTTGATGGCACACTGACATTTATTTTGCACATCCCTGATGCTGTTGTTGCTCTGCAGCGTCCGGAGGCTGAGAAACTTCACCTTACAACTTTTGTTCCCCCCTCATCCTGGAGCATCACGTGACCACAGCGAATTGTTTACCACAACACGCACCAGCAGCTGGCTATCAGCACACTATTATTGTGGACTTGCACCACAGCTAAAGGTAAAACAAGAGTCAACATTGGACTGACTGAGATCTTGGCGGAGAGGTCTTTTTTTTATCAGAATTAGTGAAACAAGAAATAGAAGAGATGTTTAGAAACCATCTTTGATATCAAATCAATACAATACAGTTTTCTAGATCTGTTTGACAAAAATCGCCACCTTCATCTATGACTGTCACAGACTTGTAAGAACTTGGTATTAAGATAAATATGAGGAATGCTAAGCAATGTTCCCCATTTTATGCTCTCATGATTCAGTGTGGACATTAGCCTTGATATTAAACATGATCTGAGGAAAATTGGACAGTTGTTGGCCTCGTGTCTCTGGCTGCTCACCCTCCATTGTTCTCCGCTACCTCTTACAGTCGCTCTTGTTGGCTTCCTGACCCTGAAATATTTATTCTCTGGCTGCGACTATCCGCTGCCTCTATCTGTCAGGACACATTGCCGTTCCTGCGGTGGGCTGTCTTGGTTCTGTTCTCTGTGGTGGCTGCTGGTTGCCTGGGGCTTGGGACCCTCTCGGTCTGCCTCGGATCCTTGGAGAGAGTGCGGTTGCATTTGCATGATCACTCAACACATCCATCCTCTGATCCATTTTCTACAGCTTATCCAGGGTCAAGTCTACGGGGCAGCTGCCTAGGCAGGTAAGCCCAGACTTCCCTCTCCGCCAGGTAGTCTGGGGGAATCCCAAGGTGTTCTCAGGCCAGCCGAGACGTGTTGTCCCACCAGTGTGCCCTGGGTCTTCCCCAGGGTTCTCACGATGGGAAATGCCTGGAACATTTCACCAGGGAGGCGTCCAGGAGGCATCCTGGCCAGTTACCCGAGCCACCTGATCTGGCTCCTCTCAATGTGGAGGAGCAGCAGCTCTAGTAGGAATGTAGATCGACCGGTAAATCGAGAGCTTTGCCTTTTGGCTCAGTCCCTTCTTCACTACAATAGACCGATGATCACTGCAGACACCCCACCCCTCTGCCTGTCGATCTCCCACTCCATCTATACCTCACTTCTGAACAAGACCCTGAGATACTTGAACTCCTCCACTTGGGGTAGGACTGCATTCCTGACCCAGAGAGGAAACTCCACACTTTTCACCATGGTCTTCGATTTGGAGGTGCTTATTCTCATGCCTGCAAGTTCACACTCGACTGCGAATTACTCAATATCATGGCCCGATGTAGCCAATAGAACCAACATCATCTGCAAAAAGTTGAGTCCTAATCCTGAGGCCACCAAACCCCCTCAACACCTCAGGGGGCCTTAAAATTCTTCCCATAAAAGTTACAAACAGAATCTGTAACAAAGGGCAGCTTCAGCAAATTCACTCCCTCACTGGAAACGAATCTGACTTACTGCAGGCAATGCTCACCAAGCTCTGGTACCAGTCATGCAAGGACTTTATTCACTCATTCAGCCATTCAATTGTTTAAATAAATTCCATTTCTCGGTGGCTTGGAACAGAGATAAACCAGGTGTCTCAGTAGGGGATGGAGAGAATGGTGCTGGCTTGGGATGGCCATCTTCTTGCATCTCTGCCATTAGGAGCTTCTGAGGGTGGACTGCTGCACTCGTTTGAATTGGTGTCTTGCTAAAAATTCCACATGGTTGTTGCTATATGGTGAAATTGGAGTTTTTTTTCTGGTCAAGTTATCAAGTGAAGAATGTAGAGTTTGTGTCCACAAATTAGTACGTCATGTATTGACATATAAAAACCGCTGCAGCTGGAAGAAATGTGATCATTGTGGTTGGTAGGAGTACCAGTGAATGGGTAGAAAGTCATTAGTAGAGGTAACGGATAACTGCTGAGAGAAGAAATGTCAGTGCAGCATAAAGATGCACCATCCCTGCATCATCTCTGCTAGTGGCAACCACAAACCTCACGGTAAAACATGAATCATCACTGTGGCAGCAACTGCAACTTTTCTGAGTAGAAAAAGATATCTCTAGGAATTCCCCAACACACTTAATTCATCCAAATCCATGTCTGTGTAATTTCAGATAAAATTTTCTCACAGTGCAACGATACAATGCAGAGTTCATGCAAATGCAAATAAAAAAATTAGTTTGAAATTTGCTGCTACCTTATTCTCCCAGCTGCTGGGTAACTATAGCAAGAACAGCTACAAACATAAAACAAAGAACACATTTATGCTTAGTTTACTTTGTCTGACACATTTTCAGCATTATAAGCCTGGAAAATTAGGCCTTACGAGTTCAAATTTGGACTCTTTCAGAATGCAATAATCCATGCTATTTGTTTTATTTTTTTATCGTCTTTAGAATATCTTTGTTTTTTCACAACAATATCACTTGTATTCGTTTTGTAGAAATTAAAATTGCGGCATATAGGAATATTCATGAAAGGTAAAGAGTTTACGAGATCACATAGCCTAGCTTAGATCCTGCCATGCTGTCTAGTTTTAGACCAGTCCCCAAGCTTCCTTTAATTTAGGAAATTTTAGAGAAAATTGTATATATGCAGTTAATGGTTTTTAGGGGCAAACAATATTTTGGAGGTATTTCAGTCTGGTTTTAAGTTCCCTTATCGAGGGTTTTCATTCTTCTAGCCACAGACTCGTGAGATTGTCAGCTTAGTTTTATTTTAAAAGCTGCCTTTGATACTGTAGATCGTGACACATTATCACGTTGACAGCATTGTGTCGGTATTCAGGGCTTTCCCTTGAATGGTTCAGGTCCTGACTCAGTGAGAGAACATTTTGTGTTAGCCTTGATACTTTCAAATCTTCCTGTGCTCCTCTGTTTTGCGGCATACCTCAGGGCTCTATTCTTGGGCCTTTGTTTTTTCCCTTATATCTTCTTCCTCTGGATATTTTCCTGAACATTTTTCCTGAAACTGGTTCCTCAGAGTATGTGCAGAAATACCTTCCTTCAGTTTAATAAAATAAAAATGGGGTCAGTGTTTGGTAGCAATATGAAAATGAAAGCAACTCTGTCAACAACCACCTGTATATGACCTGCTTACATGCATTTCACATTGTTATAGTTTAAAAACCACACGTGTCACTTTAAAGATGCACTACAGAACCTTGGAAGATTTTCTAATGATTTCCCTTAATGACGTCTAATTTGGCATCCATCGTCATCTTACCTGTTCTGAGATCTCTCTAGTCAGTAAAAGACAGTTTTATCCAGACTCTGGTCTTATCTTTTGCTCTATTCCTTTCTTTTTTCTTTGCTTCAGTTCCTCTGATAATGTTGATAATGTGTCTATAAACAGTTTCATTAATGTGATGGAAGGTTTAAGTAAAAGATATTAAATTTGTTGTTACGTTGTACTGAAGAAGATTGGTAAGAAGCTGTTGGTGAATGAAGCCCAATGTCTGCAGGTTCTTAAGTGCAGTAATTTTCGCTGTTATAAATAAGAGAAAGGAAAAGATAAAAAATTTGTGAAGATGTACGGGCAAATACTTATAAAGTTTATTAGACCAATGGTGGTGGCATGACAGATTTATTGGTTCTTACTCAATGGAAATTAAAAATTAATACAAACAAACCTGCTGCTCTAGCAGTTTTTTGCGTTGGTGGACCAGGAGACTTCTTTCTGCCAGTCTGACGTTCTCAAAGGGTGGGTGTTAGTGGTTGAGGTAAATGTTAATCAACTGGAATTAACTGGTCATCGTTTAAGCCAATCACTGCCGTGTGTGCGTTTGTTTCTTAGAAGCTTGAATTGTTCTTGTTTTTTTGTGGGCAGACTGTCATGAACACACTCACATGTACATATATATGTATATATACCACATCCTCTGGTGTGCTGAAGGGTTGATTTTCCCACCTACATTTTTTATTTTTTTAACAGAGCAATGTGAAACTGAAATGAGACTTAAATGATTTGCATTGTGCTCCTAATGATTTACTAGGTGATCTAATGCTGAATATACCTGCTGAGTTTCACAAATAGGCCTGTGTGATTGATTATGTAGATGATTAGGTTAACTAGCATTTCTGGATGGAGATCTTTGTATATGGCAAAAAATATCATCCCTTTATTCTTTACATTAATCAATCTAAATCTTGACCACAGTATTTTAGTCTATTTCAAAAGTATACTAATAATTAGAGCATAGCCGATTAAGTCAGCCGATGATAGCCCTTGTCATTATAACCAAAATCGGTTGAAATTTTGCCGATTAAACGCGGTATATTCTTAATTTATCATAAAACAGTAAATGTTGTCAAGCGTCGGAGTCGTGCAGAATAATGTCATTCATACACTAGATGGAGCTCTGACTCTATTCAATCCTCAGACAGTGTTGCCAGACATATGATAATTATTGTATTTGTAGTATAGTTATTGTATTTGTACTATAATTTGGCTCTGTCATTACATGGCTAAGTTATTTCTTCATTAAACACTATTGGGATACAGATCCTATGACTGCTCACAGTTTCCTGCTTATACGTCTTCTTACAACCAATCAATGCTCACGTAGCCCATGGTGACGCATGGAGTTATACATAAGGAGCAGAATGTCAATAATCAGTATGGCGTATGTAGCAATTTGCGGCAAGCGTTAGCTAACAGCTTAAAAGCTAGTAGGTAGAAATAACGTTAAGTGTACAAAATATTAGAGAGTACAAAACAAGCATTTGTCACTACATTAGCTACGTGTTGAGATGCATTTAAAGACCCACTCTGGTGAAAATCATGTTTTTCATGTTTTTCATGTTTTTCACGTGTCCATGTGGCATGTGAAGACTTAAGAAGGCATGAAGACATGTCTTGTGAAAAGTTTGATCAATATGACTTTTCTTAGTATTTCTGCCTTTAAATCATTGTGAACCAATGGTGGGCAGAAAAACGCGAGCTCAGACAGACCCGCATTTATATGTCATATACCCACAGGGCGGGGCCACAGGCTCCTGCCTCTCTCTCTCTCTCCGCCTGTTCTGACTCTGAGGATGGAGAGATCATGGTTCGACACATATGAAGTCATCTCCATCTGGCCTCAGTGATTACTATGAGGCCAGATCAGTCTCAATAGGAATGAATTCACGCCAGGTTTTTCACAAATGCACATGCTCTGGTTTGCATTTGTATTTCAGAATCAGAAATGCACACTTGCTGTTTCACAAATGCACATGCTCTGATTCACAAATATAATTTTGAGGCACACTTGTATTATAA
>JBAFTB010000026.1:5333678-5346186 GCA_037177355.1 Melanotaenia trifasciata | reverse complement strand
ACCAAAACAAGCAGAATAATATAACAAAAACAGTATACAGGTGGTCACTTGGGACAAAACAAGCAGTTATATAATATCATAGCATGCAGGTGGTCATTTTAGGACACAAATTAGATATTCCCATATCACAGACTGTCTAATCTTTGCTGGTTTTCTAAAAAAAAAATGGTTTATTTGTTACAAAAAACAGGTTCATCCCTCAAGTTAGGAGCCTTTTCTCTACTTGGATGAGTCATATTTCAGAGATAAGTTCCTCTGAAAATGAGTAATAAAGCTGAAAAAAATGCTGAAAAACCTTCACAAAGCTGGAGAAGTGTTGAAGTCTGGCTGCTTGGAGGACAAATATAAAGAAATAAAGACACAAATGATTTGGACTGGACCTGATCCAGACTCTTTTAGTCCATTAGCTTATGTGATGAAATGCTGACAATGTGCAGTAGCACAAAAATAATAGAGAAAATTGTGTCTGTGGACACAAATCAGTAAAAAGTTCTATTTCATCAGCACATCGGTTTATATTTTTAAATTTTTCACCGGAAAACAACTAAGAAACAAAAAGGTCTGATTTTATCATGTTCTTGCTGGAGCTAAAAATATGAATATATAAAACTCACTTTAATGGTATAATTTTACACCTTATCAGGATGTAAATTATATAGATCTTATGTCAATGTGTTGTCATGTTTCTGATGACGCCACAGGAGAGTCCACACCCTCAGCTTTCCAGTGTTTGTTCTGCTCTGGAAGTTATTATAATGAGGGGAATTTACCTTGTCAGTCAGCTGCTGGGCCTCATACAGGGGAAGGTGTGTTTCTCATGTTTGAACAGAGAGTGCTGCCCGGTAATCCGTCCTTCCCTCTGACTGGAGGAAGTAATGATGTTTGCTCTTCTTCTGCTGTGGCGTCAACAGAGACACGTGGGAAAAATCTTTTCAGGAATTCTGTTGTGTCAGTGAAACTGGCTAAAAATAGAAAACGGGACAATAATAACAGATTCGTGGTTTATTATATTATGTCTAAAAAAAACACCAGGAAGAGAGAAAAACCTTTGTCTTTAAGCTGAAGTTTTAGCTTTAATAAGAGGATGAGCTAAAACTGAATCTGTGGTTTCAGTTATGCAAACAAGACTCGACTTTAATACGACACATTATCAACAGCAATAAATTATCTGAAAGTTTGCTACAGGTTAATTAGAAATATCCTCACATAAAAAATACAGCCATAGTTCCAAAAAAGTGGGCGTAAAAAGTGAATAACAGAAGTCAATTATTTCCAAATCTCATCAAGATACCTTTTATTCCCAGCAGAGCATAAAGAACACGTCTGCATCTGCCGTCAGACTTTTTACCATTTAATGGAAAATATGAGCCGATAGTGAATCTGATGGAGCAACACATCAAAAGACTGGAAAAGTAATTACTACAAATCAGAAACAACTGGAGGACGATTAGACAAGTAACCGGGTAACTGGCAACAGTGTTAGTTTAAAAAAGTAATTATAGTTACTAGTTACTTCTTGCAAAAATGGTGTTAGTAACGGAGTTAGAGGATTATAAAAGTTATTCATTACTCAGAAAAGTAACTATTCCGTTACTTTTTAAAAATATGTTCAGATATTCTCTCTTTAACAGGAGTTCAAATTCCATTTGCATTTATTCATAATAAAACCAAATATTAGATCTGACTAATGAATTAAATGGAAACTTAATGGAAAGAATTACGAACGGAAAAATCATGGACACTAATCTCAGGCTGATGGATGTCGTGTCTCCGTCTCCTCCTCAGGAGAGGAGCTTCACCTGATTCTACCTGCTTACAGACACCGTGGGAAAAAAACCTTTGTGGTTATGATGAACATCTCCACCACGTTCTTGTCTTTTATCTCTGTGAAGGAAAAGTGATGTCTGTTCCAGATTGAAACTCGTCCTGTTTTCTTGGACTCGCCGTTGCTACGTTTCCTGGTCGTTTGTGTGTGTGGATGCAAACACTGACTGGGTCCGCTCCTTTACGGTCAGCCGGGCGGAGACTCAGGGAGAAATGATGATGCGCAGAGAGGAAAGCATTTGCTGGTGGAAAGAGGCTTTACCCAAACAAAAGAGGCATTCATCTATCAGGCAAAATTAGTCATAAAATGACAAAAAGTTAATAATGAAGCCATCATTTGTAGGCATTTCTTTCAGGTTGTGGTCTGGAAAGTGCAACAGTGTCCATTGGAGGCCTCTTAACTAACAGGACAGTTAGCTGGACTGGAACTGAACTTCGAACAGCTGAAAAGAAAAATAAAATCAGCAAAAGTTGTTTGAGGAATCATATTAATACGACGTTATCTACTGAACAAATAAAGGCCAAACATCAACATTATCTATCAGGTTGGAACATTTTCTAAGTTTATCGGAAAGCCGTCTGATTAGTTTGTTGCTTTCCCGCTAATCAAGCCACTGAATCTGAGCAGGTCGTCCGGTTTAAATGAAGTGAAACTCTGCGATAAATGGTGCAAACCCACTTAGCTTGCACACAGTCACAAATTGGCAGCAGTTCAGTAGCATGACTGAGTATAAAAGGAGCATTTTAGAGAGGCAGAGTCTCTCTGATAGAAAGATGGACAGAGGTTCACCAATCTGAGACAAACTGGCTCTAAAAATTGCTCAACGTAAAATTGTCAAGACTTCCCACCATCTAGAGTGTATAATAACCATCAAAAGATTCAGATCAAAAGATTCAGAGAGTCAAGAGGAATCTCTGTATGCATGGGACAAGGCTGAACGCTGGTGATCTTCTTCATTAAAAGCAGACAGGATTCTCTACTGGAAACCACTGCATGGAGTCAGGAAGTTCCAGAAATCACTGTCTGTAAACACAGTTCACCCTGAAACCCACAAATGCAGGTTTAAACTCCATCATGCAAAGAAGAAGCCGGATGTGAACAGGATCCAGAAACAGCGCCGTTTTCTCTGGACCAAAGCTCATTTAAGATGGACTGAGGCAAAGTAGAAAACTGTTCTGTGGTCAGATGGACGAAAATGTGATATTGTTTCCTGAAAACATGGACATTGTCGTGCAGACTAAAGGTCCAAGACGGATGCGCACACTGATGGACAGTTTCGTCATACGTTCATGCATCTTTTATGTTTCCAGTCAGTTCATCCACAATGCAGAGTTCAGAGTTCATGTTTTGACCCCGGTTGGTGGCGGTAATGTACCGCTCTAAACACCAAAAGAAGAAGAAAACCACGAAGAAGGAAGAGTTTTAGACACCAGCTGTTACGGTCCTCAGGCTTTCCTGCCTGTGGCCTAAGTGACAAATTGTTTGGCTGCAGGACCTTCGTACAGGACTCCTCCTTCCGTCACCCAAAATGGATGAGGACTGCTTCAGTTCCGGGATTGGCTGCCCACTCAGGAAGCGTGGTCTGCTACAAGACAGATGATCACCCAACATTCGGGGCAGCTGTGGACAGAGAAACGCAGTTTGCCTGTGTGGGAGTTTTTGTATAGCTAGAAGAATACCCTGTGTGGATTTTGAGATTCAATTGCTAAATGTTAAGTTTGTTTGATTGTCTGACAAGACCTTGTATCCCTGCCTGAGGTGATGTCTAAGTTGTATTTGATTGTTTCTGAGTTTTTGTTTTGGTTTAGCTAGAATCCGTTACTGTGGGAGGTTGGCCCGTTTTTGGGAAACCTTTAAACTTTTTCTGTTTTGTTGTTGATTGTGATTTGTGTTTAAGTGAGTTTTTTGTTTGTCCGAATTGTTTAGGACCTTTTGTTTGGGGATATTGGAAATTAGGAACCCCATCAGGGTCTTCGATAACTTGCTTTGCTGCGTTTCCACTCACATCCAACACTGGAACTCAAACACTGCGTCCGCGAGAGAGGCAGAACGGCTTGCTATGACCCTACGCTCTCTTGTACTGGGAATTAGCCAGCACGCGTTAGCAGCAAACTATAAGCTGGGTTCTGCAACTGTGTGTTGCATTATCAGAAGTGTGCCAAGCTATTTGGACTGGGCTTAAGGGCAACTTTGTGGCTTTCCCAGAGGGAGGATGGTAGGAGAGAATCAGGAAAGACTTTTGGGAACAGTGGAATTTTCCCAACTGTGTGGGGGCCGTTGATGGGAAACATGTACGGGTGAGAGCACCAGCCAACAGTGGAGGCAGTTTTCATAACTACAAAGGCTACTTCAGCTTCATTGTAATGGCAGCCTGTGATACAAGGTACAGTTTCACCTTCGTCGACATTAAAGCATGATGCTAAGAGTTTTTGCCAGATTCCACTTTGGATTACAGCTCATTCAGGGAAAGCTTCCCTTCCACCTCATGCTCCTCTGCCCGGTTCTGATGTCATCACTCCACCGGTTTTCCTAGGTGAGGCATTCCCACAGAAGGTGAACCTGATGCTGATGATAAAGATGAGAGGGAGCATCCAGCTTGTTATCAGTGGACAGGTGAAAAGCTGCATCTCTGATGGGATGGGGCTGCGTTAGTGCCTATGGCGTGGGCAGCTTCCACATCTGTGAAGCTCCATCAAAGCTGAAAAGTACATGGAGGTTTTTAGAGCCACATCTGCTCCCATCCAGACAACGTCTCTTTCAGGGAAGGCCTTGCAGATTTCAGAAAGACGATGCTGAACCACGTCCTGCATCCATCACAACAGCTTCACAGGAGAACAGTCCGGCTGCTGAACTGGCCTGCCTTCAGTCCAGACCTTTTACCGATGTTAAACATCTGGAGCATCATGGAAGCAGAAATCCAGCAACCAAGGTCCAGGACTGTAGAGCAACTAGAATCCTGCATCAGGCCAGAATGGGACAATATTCCTCTCCTAAAACTCCAGCACCTGGTCTCCTCACTTCCCAGACATCTACAGACAGTTGTTAGAAGAAGTGGGGATGCTACACCATGCTAAACATCACCCTGGGACTACCTTCGGCGCCCTCTAGTGGTTGCATCATTAACGATGGGGAGGAGCTTGTGATGTAACATATGAACAAATACACTTTACTCTGCTGTTTTATGTTTCAGATCGATAATTCACTAGCAGCTGTAGAGATGATGAAGCATGGTAACACTAGTGGTTGCTAGCTACTGCTAACATTCTTAGCTCATTATTTTGATAGTTCTCTGTGTTGGTGCATCACGGTAGAGATTTTTGTTACCACAGCTCAGAAATATCTGAGCTGCTCTTAGATGTATTGTTAAGGTTTGATCAATGAGTCCGCTTCCATGCTAATAATCTGATCATCTGATGTCTGAAGCTATGAGATTATTCATATTATCATGTTGACACCATAATCTGATAAGGAATCAGATTAAGACACCTCGATTTCTCCACAATACTCCCGTTTACAATGAGCCCGTTTACATGACCATCAAAATCAGACACTGGGAGTAATCAGATTACTGTAATCTGATCTGATGCCACCACATGCAGTTACATAACGCAATATACATTAAATCCTTGTCTAAATTTTCCATTCCAATTTCATAGTATGCGTGTCTTTGTTGAAAACTGCGGTGCTTACAGTGTTAGCGTTAGCTGCTAATGTTGGAGCTAACAAGGTGCCAAATATAAAGTTGAACATTTCACTTTGTTTATATGCTGCTGCACACCATCTTGTCTTGTTTGTGTTCATGTTGCAACATAGTTTTTTGCACATATAAAAAGATTTATTAAAGAAGACACACAGGTCTACATGCATGAAGGCATCGTAGTATTAGGGAGGATTTTACAAGTATTCATCCGATTTCTCATAATCAGATTATACGTGACCTACTGAATAATCTGATAATGGCAGAAGTCCAGTAATGGTCAGGTTTTTAAGTTTACACAGGCTCAATATCTTTCTTCTTTTTTTTTTTTACAACTGCACGTGCAAAGAAACATAATCCGTTAAAGAGACAGAAATCATGCTGTCACAATGTTAGCGAGACATGTGCAGCAGTAAGTCAAAGTATAAACAACATAAAACGTTCACATGTATTCTAATTTGTAGCCAATGCCGTCATGTTAAATAAAGACCCGACGTTTTAAAAATAAGAGAAAGTTGCATCTGGAATAAATCTAATAATGGACTTGAAAATGTAGTCAAGGGTTTTTTCTAAAATATCATATTTTAGAAGTGAAAGAAGGCATGTGATGAAACTCGTTATCAGATCTGGTGTCTTTGACTCCCGCTGACGTTTATGCAACAGATAACTGAATATTTGGGGCACAATTACCAAAGGTACCAACTCAGATTTAAAAGGTATAAAGCTGAAGCAGTTGATGTTTTTATCTTTTTATATTTTTCATTCTGCACCAACACAAGTTCACAAGATAAAAACATTTTCTACAAAAATACAGAAATCTCACAATTTATCTACAAAAATGCATCTAATTACTTCACAACGATTTTCAGGCTAAACGCTCAGCTATACACGCAGCACAATCGTTTCCATGATGACAAATGTGGTGGTCTTGATGTCATCTCTTCCCCCAGAAGTTCTCCCGTCTCTTCTGAGCACGCTCCAAGATGGCAGAAGCCGCAGAGCAGGAGGCCGCCGATCGCCATGACATCACGGAGAGCCGGTCGTCTGGGCAACAAACAGATTTAATGACAAACGATAAACAAAAACAGATTTTTAGAGAATTCTCATGTTTAAGTTTTATTAATTTCCGAGATGAGGAGGTTCACCTTCATCTGAGCCGCAGCCGCCTCCTGAACATGGCTGCTCCCTGAACCTCAAACCCAGCTCGCCTGATGAGAAAAAATCAATCAGGGATGAAACATCTTTGTCTTCGTCCTCCTGCAGCAGCTGGAGCTGCGACATGCTTGTTCAATTCTGTCCAGGATTAATGAGAAACCTGATCGGTGGAGGAAGTTGCAGGAAAAAAAGAGGAGGAGGAAGAAAGAAGAGGGAGAGTCCCTCCTTTTTTTTTCCCCCTCGTGCACATTGTTTTTGTTTTCCTGTGATTTGATGCAGCCATTTCTCAGGCTTAATTCATATTACGTAAAAACGGATGCTTTGTGAGACTGAAGCTCCAGTTTCTTCTTTTCACAAAGACTTAAGTTATTAAAAAGATGTCAGATAAACAAGAAGAAGGTAACTCAACACATTTCCCTCTCAGATTAAAGACTGATGCTCCACGTTAACCTCGTCTTCGTGAGATCTGTGCAGTACAGAAGGTGTTTGCAGCCACCAGGAAGCAGCAATGCTAACAGGTATCATAACAAAATGACAGAGAAAAAACTACCGAGCATTGGTATCCAATCCAAACACATTTATATGGGAGAAAAACATGAGAACAGCTCTGTCCACTTTAGAGCTTCTGCTAGTTTCTCCACAGAAACTCTGGAGCTAGCAGCCAGAATAAGAAATCATGTCTTACTTTTGCTGTTTTGTGTTGAAAAGTTTGATTCCAGCTCTAAAACTCTGCTGTGTTCTCTTTTGACTCTCCTATGAATGAATGATTCACTCTTCCTATCATAGACTACCTTGGGCTTCATGTCTTTCTGGATCCTCTTGGTGTTTCTGAGGTGAATATGGGGGCTATCCCTGGATCCTCCGGACTCTGACCATTGATAGAGGTGTCCATCATTATCATCATCATCATCATCATCTTTGGCCGATGGCTTCCTGAGATATTTACCTGTGTAAAACCTCTATTAAAAAACACCTGGAAAACTGCTCAGGTTTACTTTTTACCTTCTACTGTAGCACAGTTCCTCCTCGCATATTACTTTACTCAATCCTAGATGAACTGGGTTTCTATTCTCTGGTTTCCACTGAAGGTAATGTGGTTTTCTTTTAGGAGGAAATAACCAATAACATTTTCTTCTGTGTTCCAGGTGAATGTACTCTGACACAGTAAGACATATCTGGATTCTGACCATACTGTAGTAACCTCACATCTCAGCTTTCTGTAGAGACAGAGATTATACCTTCAGCCCTTGTATGTGTGAAGATGTACTTCATTCATTTAGGGTATGTTGCTTCAGACAGGAGGCAGAAAAACAGGCTTCTTGGTGAGAAGGTTAAAGACATTTCTGACTCCTCTGTCGGAGGATGTTCATGTTTTTTGAGGAAAAATTTTTTGCATTTAAGTCATATTTTGTGTTTATGTCACATTTGAGCTTCTTTAAATGTTAAAACTGGAAAATCATGTTTTCACCCATAAGTAATCAGCTTGCTTGCATCAAAATGAAAGTGGACTTGAAGGTGTTCGGTAGTAACTGGTGGTAACTGGTGGTAACTGGTGGTACCAGGCAGCAGATACAAGTGTTTTCATTTGTCAGTGGAAACCTGTGGTTTGATGTAGACATGGCGTCGGTGCTCACCGTTATGCTGGAAGTCCGGGTGCCTCAGAGTTCCCTGGATGCCATGCAGTGAGGATAGGAGTGGAGGCGGTGGGGCCAGTTGAGACGTATGCTTCATCCTGATTGGTTTAGATGGAGAGAGGGAGGTCGGTTTGTGGTCAGGGGAGGGATTAGAGGGGGTTGGGGAATTCTCTGACCACGCCTCCTTATGTTTGGTTGACAAGTTGATGGCTATGTCATCCCCTGTTGCCAGGGAAACAGCTGACCCACATCTCTGAATAGGAGGAAAGCGTCAAAGTCATAGTGTGACAATCAAACTAAACTTGTGCTGTTTTTATTTATTTATTTATTTTTAATCACCTGCTGTTTGTGTGGAGAAGAGTCGTCGGCGGGCTTCAGATTTCCCACGAGTAAAGCGCCCCCTGCAGGACAATCGGATCAAACATCAGTAGGTGGAGAAAGAGGGTGTTTCTGAAACACAGACTGACCTGTGGTCTGTGTTGGTGAGGTTATCTTTGTTCATTTGTCTCATAATTATCAGGACTGAGTGTCAAACCTTAGAGTCATGTTGCTGTTCTGGAGGCTTCCTTCACATTCTGCAGCTCACACACACGACGGATCATTTTTTTCTGTTTAACCATCTGACATTAAGGATAGGGCTGGCATAGTCACTAATTTCCCAAATCTATTAGATTCACAACAGCCTGTTTCAATTCGATTTCAATTAATTTACAGCTAATTGTGTGTTTTCTTGAATATTAAAAGATGTTGTCAGATTACTATTTTCATAAAACACTGAGTGCATTTACCTGAAAATCAAAATCAGTTATCTGTGAGTAATCGGATTACTGTAATAATGATTATTTGTTCAGCTGTGCGCGTTGCCATGACAATCGTGACGCTATCGGCTTAACGGAGAAGGAGAAAAATACTCCATCTGCTCCTCACTGGCCCAGGATGTTTCCATCTCCACCTGCTGGAGAGAATCTAGAAAACTCTCAGGCAGGCGAAGATGTTTTCCGATGCATGCACTCTGTCCTCCGTGTGTGTGTGTGTGTGTGTGTGTGTGTGCTCACTGCCATGGACACACAGAGCAGCTATAACATGCCGTCATGTAAATCAGATAAACGGCATCAGACTGTTTACTGTCTGATGAAAGGATAAAATGTAAACCTGTTCTAGAGGAAATGTGACTTTAAATGACCATGTTAGATTTATTTCAAAATATATATTTTATATATTGCATATATATATATATATATATATATATATATATGCTAAGATCTCGCCGAGCCTTGGTAAGTCACATGAGAGTAGGGTCGTGTTACCGATAAACGAGGACACATTAAAAAAAAAAAAAAACTCCAAGTTTTGTGAATCGATATTGGATTTAATTCATTTGAATTGATTCAAATCGATAAATCGATTTTTTTAAGCCCGACCCAAATTAAGGCATGCTACAAGAGGTTGTATCTTGGTTCAGTTCAGAGTGTAATGAACAACTTTTGATGTCCATACAACTCAAAGTTTTATTATGTTTTACTGTAGCAAAGCCGGGTCATAACGTGGGAACAAGAATCAGTTTGAACAGGTGGAGACTCACCTGCCTGAAGATGACACATTTATATTTTGAGGAATACAGTTTAAACATTGGTATTAACAGAAAACAAGGAGGCTTGAAGAAAAATTGGATTCTCTGGTGAGTACTTAATGAACGTCTCTTAACATCCCACACACTTTCCCAGTTACAACTATTGGCCAACATGAAGCCGTACTCATGACTTAATTATTTATGCTTTTATAACCATACAACTGGATTATTGTAATTCTTCATACATTAGTTTGGATCAGTTTCTGTCAGCTTCAGTTAAATGCTGGTGATGATATCTTAACTGGGACCAGAAAACAGAGGATATTGGTCCAGTTGTGGTTCTTTTCTTGAGGCAGTATCTTTCAGAAACTTTGACTAACTGTATATTTAAACACAAACAAGTAAAAAGTCCTGTTAACAACTAACAGCTGTTAGAATCATTAGCAGCTTTTTCCACCAAAATCAAACACTTGTTTCAGCTTAATCACATATTTATAACATCTCATAAATATCATGATGATCATGTTACAACAGACTTCTCGAGTCTTGCAATTTAACAGAAGTCTGGTTTGTTTTTCTATCAATCCCACAAACAGAAAGGTTTCTAGGTCTTCCAGACCTCAACCTGACCTCCACATCCTGTTACCTGCTTCTTATGAATTACAATTAAAACTGAAGAAACTGCTTCCTGAAAGCACTTGTGGGAGCTGGGCAGCTTCAGGAGGCTGGGAGGATGATTGAGGAGTTGGTTTTTCTTTTAAAGCTTAGAAATCTGCATCATCTGGTCTTGTTGGAATAAAATGATCTCTCCTAAAATGTTAAACAATATTTCATTTTATACCTTGGTAAAATCAGCTCATCTTCACTAAACAGAAGTGATGATGATCAAACTTCTTCAGGCCACAGTGGAGGGAAAACTTTAAGCTGTCAGAGTAAAGTAGTGAAAACATGGCTGTGTACCTGTGGCAGGTGTGGTGAGGTCATGGTGAGTCCTCTGAACCGGTCTTGTTTTCAGCCTGGGGGTCGGTAATCTTCCCTGCTCTCTGTGCACAAACACACACATTTAGCTTCTGTAGAAACCATGTGGCTGCTTTGATCTGCGTTTAAGACTTCCGACACACTTTCTGTCTTCATCAGAAAGGAGATGCTGTCTGAACCACGCATCAAATCCTCAAAGATTGATATTGATAGAAAATGTTTGTTGTTGAAAAATCAAGTCCAGAAGTTGTTGCTGCTCAACTAGAAGCTCCTTTAGCATCAGTAAGCTGAAGTAATGATTTTTGTATGACGTTATCAGTCTTTGAAATGACCGTGGAGGAATTTTGGTCCACTCTTCTGAGGTTTGAAGTAGGGCTAGGCGATATGGCAAAAAGAATGATCATGATATACTTTTTCATATTGTACGATCTCGATTCTTAATCACAGTTTTTTTTAATACTGCCAGTTTTCAAGCATCTGTACTGAAAACTAAAGAAAGTAAAGATTAGTTCAACATTTTACTAACATATAAAGTAAATAAAGCAAATTAAATAAGATTACTATCAGAATCCTCATAAATTAGAAGGACAATATGTTTTTTGCTGGCTTCTGTTCCCACTGTAAGTAAGCAAAATCATCTCCAAATAAAATGTTCTTGCAGAGAACAGCTCAAACGCTGATATTTCAAATAGCACCAGTAGTAGCTTAACTTCAGGTTCTGAACACCTGATGATGAATATTCTAAATGTAAGGTTTGAAAACAATCAAAATCTCCACAGATAAGGAGGATAAAGTGTTGTTTTTGGATTTGGTTCACCATTGTGACAAGGCGTCTACTGTACATGTCCAAAATTAGCTTCTCTCACAGAGATAAAGCCAAAATCATATTTTTAAAATAGCAATAATAACCTTCCGTCCCTATGTGAGATTTTTCTGCTCCTACTTCTACTTTTCTGCTACTACTGCACAAAGTAGTAGCTGCATTCAGTAGTAGCTGAATGTTTTTGGCAGTAACCATGTTTTTGACTACGCTACCGTGCACTAATATATGTATACATGAGAGTGCACATGACTTGTAAAGGCATGCATCTGACTCCCCGGAAGTCCCGGTCTAATTCGAACTGAAGCTAAATTTTTGCTCCCCTTTGAATGCTATTCATACAGCACAATCGCTTCAAACGATGATGTCATCGCCTGCTGTTTGGATCATGTGGCTGCACCGCTAGTAGCAGCTAAATTAATACAAGAGCTAAACCTCTAGTAGCAGCTAAACTGATACAAGAGCTAAACCGCTGCTAGCAGCTAAACTGATACAAGAGCTAAACCGCTAGTAGCAGCTAAACTGATACATGAGCTAAACCGCTAGTAGCAGCTAAACTAATACAAGAGCTAAACCGCTGCTAGCAGCTAAACTGATACAAGAGCTAAACCTCTAGTAGCAGCTAAACTGATACAAGAGCTAAACCGCTGCTAGCAGCTAAACTGATACAAGAGCTAAACCGCTAGTAGCAGCTAAACTGATACAAGAGCTAAACCGCTAGTAGCAGCTAAACTGATACAAGAGCTAAACCGCTGCTAGCAGCTAAACTGATACAAGAGCTAAACCGCTAGTAGCAGCTAAACTGATACAAGAGCTAAACCGCTAGTAG
>JBAFTB010000026.1:5268802-5280622 GCA_037177355.1 Melanotaenia trifasciata | reverse complement strand
TTGAAGTGTGAGTGTTTGTGCAGCAGTGATAAAAGTCCTACAGCAGCATCACCCAAAGTAAACACCTGCTGATAAATCTGTTGATAAACATCTGTTAGATTATCATTACATTAGATTATCACATAAGTTGTAATAATCAGTTCAATATTTCATAAAATCTAGACCTATAATAGGTCTAATTTGTACCCCCCAGTCAGTGCTCCTGCCTGGGCCCCTGTCAGAACTTTTCTAGACCCGCCCCTGTAAAGTTTAAATCCTTTCCACAGCTATTTTCTGTCATCATCTACTTTGTTAGAGAAGGTCCAACAACAACACTTTGAGGTGAATATGTGATTGTGTGAACCGTGAACCACTAGTTTCCTCCGGTTTTTAGCTGATCCACACGCAACAAAAGAGAACTGATCACCGACAGCCGTCATAATTCACGGAGCAACATGAGAGGAGAGGGAGGAAGCAGCTGCACAAACGCGAAGACGACCAGAGATCCTCTAGAACAGACACGTTGGTGCAAAACGAAGGAAACTTTAAAAAAGAGTGCGGGAAAAGTGCGGAACCCTCTCACTGGGAAAAGAGTTTGTGTTAATACACCCACATTCTCCACGGAGGCGACGTCCATGGGTCGCTCCATTAATGCTGTTTATTCTCAAATCCACCCATAGAACCAGCCGGCTGATCTTTTACACCGTGCCTCTCCACGTCCCACGTCAGAACAGAGAAATGACGGATTTATAGGGCTTGTCATGCTGCATATGCGTTAATTACGTTAAAAATTTTATTCTAACGCGTTAATTTTGACAGCCCTAATATATATATATATATATATACATACATACATACATACATACATACATACATACATACATACATATATACAAAATTCTCAAAACATTCAATATCTGAAATGTTTTATAAGAAGCAGGTGATCATTGATCAAGTGACCGATAATCAAATATCTGAACCTGAATCACAGACAGCAGGAAATGTGTGTTTACTAAACAATTTAACACATCTTTCCGAGTTGCACCTCTATCTTGCTTTATCAGTAAATTGTTTTGTTTATTTTCCAAGTCCAGCAGAACTGAATGAAATAACAGAGTTGACTTTCCTGTACAGCGGCAGCTCCAACCAACCATGTGGCTCTAATTTCAGACCGCAGGATCATGGACTTTGACATTTTACAGATGTTACAGATGGGATATAAAAGTCGGCTGTAAGACTGCAACAAATTCCAGGACACCAACTTACAGGACCAACTTCAAGTTTTGCTTTAATGAACTGTTATCTTGTGGTTTTCACTAAAAGAAGTGTGGTTTTCTTTTACGAGGAGATAATCATGTAAATATTCTGCTGTGTTGCGGGTGAATTTACTCTGACACAGTAATGCTGTAGTAATCTCACATGTCTCAGCTTTCTGTGGAGACCAGGATTATACAAGCAGCCCTTGTAGCTGCAAAGATACACTTAATTTAATTTGGGTATATCATTTCACACAGAAAGGGTTAAAGGGTTAACTCAAATGTAATTTATTTTTAAATAAGCAAATTTAGTAAAGACAGCAAATGTGTGAAATCCTGAATTAAAATCAGTCGATTGACCAGGTTTCTATAAGTTGTCGTGCTCTCAAAGGAAAAGTCTGACAATCTTACAAAAGCACAAACAGCTGTGTGTTACCTATGCAGTTCTTCAGCAGAGGGTCGATGGGCTGTGGCTGATCAGAGATGGTGAATTTCACCGCCGTCACCACGGAGCTCCTGGCATATGATGAACCTGCAGACAAAAACCAATAAATTAATATGTAATCAGACGAGAATCGACCCCAATGAGAAAGGTGGGCGGGGCTTGTTTTGTTGTTTCTCTGACTCTTTGTCAATCCGAGTCTTGATCACCTGACAGCAGGTATCCCTTGAGGCGGGGCAGCAGGGTTTCAGGGTCGATCAGCGTCAGTTTGCCCAAACACTCAGCCACTACGTTCCTGGTTCCTTCCTCCTGACACTCGCAGTGTTTGAGCAGCAGAGACCAGACAGACTCAACGTACGGCTTCAACCCGGACACGGACGCCGAACCTCCACACACAAACACGGGCACACGTTAAAGCCAAACACACAACCAAGTACAGATTCATTTACAGAGATTTGAAGCTGATCTCACTGATAATCTCTTTGAGTGAGTGCAGCAGCAGGTACTGCCTCTTGGAGGAGGAGATCTCCTGCAGGACGAAGGGCAGATATTCTGGAAGATTCCCCACGGCGATGCTGCCTAGAGCATACGAGGCTGCAGACTTCACCTGAGACACAGAGAGCAGGAGGTGAAGTCAAAAGCTTCAAACACGCCAAGGCAAAAAAGGAGAGGGAACTTTCTGGAAACCCTCTGATGTTACCTCTTCACTGGAGGAGGAGAAAGCATCCAGGATGACCGTCTTCAGCTCTGGTTGGCCGCTGAGGTCCACATGGTGTCCCACTTCGCCCAATGAGAGCAGCGCGAGCAGCCTGATGGAGTCTGTGGAGCGGCTGTTCTTCACATCCTGTCAGAAAGAAAGCCAGAGACCCAATCAAATCAGCAAAAATGTTGCCATGGCAACGCTCCATTTCTGCAGGGGGAATATGACCTGCAGTGTGAACGTGACCTTTGCCTACAGTGTAATGGTGGGGGGATGTAAAGCGACACTTTAACACTTAGTTTAAAAGAAAATCTAGTGATTTGCAAGAGAAGAGAAGCTGGCTTACCTGGATGAACTGGCCCACCACAGCGGGGCCCTCGGTGGGACAGGCTCTGGTCAGAGCGGCCACACATTTAGCAATGGAGCAGTACGCCTGTTTGTGAGGCAGGGCGGCGCTCTGAGAGTAAACCGGACCCGTCAGCATCCTCAGCAGGTCCATGTAGCCCAAACCAGGAGTGTCGGTGGCCACCAGAGCCTGAACACACAGAGTTCATGCAGCTACTCAGGAACGAAATGACGTCAAAATTCACTACTGCCAACCTAAATCACTGAAATAAAAAAGCTTGAGAAGAAAATGTAAATAAAAATGTAAAAATACAGAAACAACATGAAACATTTGATGTTTAATTAAAAAATAAAAACAATTATTTCTTCATGACAGCTGACTCTGATACCATCATCATGCTCTGTGATCTGAGTGCAGCTTTCTATACCATTATATCCATAAAAAACTCAATAGATTAATCTCTATTGGATTTACTCAAAGCCCTTCAGACTGGTTTAAATTTGACCTCCAGGGATCTGTCCCGGGGCCCTTGTTTTCATCATTTACCTCCCTCCCCCTGGCAAAGATTTCCTGAAATACAATAACCCGACTTTGTCTTTACTCTTTACTCTGCTTTATCCCACCAGTTCCACACTCCCAGCTTCCTCCCTTACCCACTGTTTCAGTGAACTAAAATCCTGGTTATGTTCAAATCTTCTTAAACTGAATGTATTTCTAAGTATACAAAAACAAAATAAAGACAGTAAAAAAATAATGAAAAAAAACAAATAATAGTCTGTAAAAAACATTAATAAATTTAGTAAAATAAATAAATATGAATACATAAATTACAGTAAATAAAATAATCAGATAAATAAAATGAAAAAGAAGCATTTTGTAGCAAATTCACAGCAAAAGGCGTCACGGTTAACAGCAATAAAAATAAAACTTTCTTTTTGATCGAAACCAAATCTACACAATCCAGAGCTGGAATTTTTCTATCGCAGATGACTAATCCTATTATTATTATCATTATTATTATTGTTTTTATGATAACTACTACTATTATATATTTTTTATTATTAAATATTATAATTAGGGTTGGGACTCGTTTAAAGAAATGAATCTAATTGCAGATTTTGTAATTCATTAATCCTGATTAATCACATTTTAATAGCATAACAATATTTGTCTCAAAAAGCAAAATGTTTGTATTTAAATGGATTTTAATGGATGACTGAATCAAATCATAGACACAGACATTAATATTGTAAACTCAAGCTTTAGTAATGTCTGGAAAAACGCATTTCGTTGCATTTAAATTCCAAACAGTAGAGAAAGAAATAGAAAATATAAAGTATCCAGCCCAAACTGAACAAGGTAAAAGTGTCATTTTAAGACTTTACTAGCAGCTCCAGCTGTTCTCTAATTAAGAGTCTACAACATGTTATAGTACTTTTAACTTTTTAAATGTTTTCCTCCAAACTCTTCATTAATAGACGTTAATATGTGACGGAAATCCAGCTTTTAGTCTGGTCCTGGAGAAGGCGAACGTCTGCTAACGGACGGGGGAGGGGCGCAAACACTGCTCATTTAGAAAACCTGCTTTCATGTCAATCTCCAAAAGTTTCCAATATCACCAGAAAAGTTGCTAAGTTTGTCCCTTCTTTTAATTACTAGATGCGTTTGAAAACTCGCTAAATACAGCACTAAAGTTGTTAAATTAGCAGCACTGATTTAGCCGAGCTCGGAGGTGTCCATTTGGTGTACCGGAAGCCGGGCGCCAACAAACGTTCCACGTTGTTTGGAACACCAGCTATGACCATTTTAAATAAATGCGATAAGAAAAATTAATTATAATAATAATAAACGCAATCTTTTTTTTTAACGCATACATTTTTTCGTACTTATTTAACTGTAATTAGCACGTTAAAGTCCCATGCCTAATTATTATTAAAATTATTATCACTATACGGACGCAGCCATACCTGGTAGAAGTCCAACATGGCGGCCAGCGCCCCTCCCTGTAGCAGCGGGGATCGAACCAGTGCGATGAGCTGCTGGAGGATGTTCCCTCCGCTCAGCTGACCCAGTGAGGACGGGTGCGTCACCGCCAGCGTGGACAGGAAGCTCAGCGCCATCTGAGACACGTGCATGTCGCTCTCAGAGATAAGGGGGGGCAGCTCGGCCAGGACGGCGTCCACCATGACGGGAGTCACTGCGGAACTGGGGAACACAAGTTACCTGTGAGTGGAGGGGGGAGACCTGAAGGTGGTAGGTGGGGCTCGAAGGTGCGGGTTTTACCTGTAGTTTCTGAGCAGGATGTCCAGAGCGGCCAGCGTGCAGAGCTTCAGAGCTCGCTGGTTCTTTCGGAGGAAGGAGGCGAGGATGGGAACTGCGTCGGGAAGAACCGGCCTCAGGTCGATTTTCAGCGGAGAGCCGGCGATCAGCGTCAGGGCTGAAGAGGAAAACAAATATGTTACACCTCTGCTCCATCAGTGAAGATAAGTCAGGTGTGTGTGTGGGCGGTGCTTACCCTTCACCGTCGTCAGCCGCGTGATCTCATTCTTCAGGCGCTCCAAGAAGATCAGCAGCGTTCCTGGAAGCTCGGTGGGCAGCCGGTCACCTAAAGAAGACAACCAGGAGGTTAAAATGGAAATACGTTACTTTAGATAAAATAGAAAAATATTTTAAAAATAATTTTTTTTTTATAAAAAAAAAATAAAATGGAAGATAGAAGATGGCTGTTGGTTACCTAGGTTACAGATGATCTGCCCCATGCAGGAAATGGCTCGTTCTTTAACTTCCTGGTCGATGTCGGCGGCCTTCAGGCGCTTGATCGTACACGTGAAAAGGTCACTGATGTATGGCGAGGGGTCAAAGCTGTCGGAGCCCTCTGGTTGGTTATCCAGAGGTCGGATCACCTGAAGGAGACACAACGACGAATAAACACCCGAGACGCAGAACGCTGCTGTTCAGACGAAGCGGCTGCAGGTTTGACTCCCACCTTAACGAGCTGCTGCGTGACGAGCAAAGCCTCAGAGGTGATCTTGTAAAAGGGGTCTCCCACGCACGCCACCACGGGTGGGACGAGGGCAGGGACGTGGGGGTGGAAGGCGTGGGCGGGGTGTGTGACCATAATGACGTGGAGGCAGGCGAGAGCGTCGATCTTCAGGTTGGAGCTGCTTGACTTGTCGTTGAGAGAAAAAATGATCCCTGAAACACAAACGCGATCACCTGTGAGGTGAACTCGCATCTAAACCGTAAAAATACTCAACAGCTCCAACATCCCGACCAGGGAGCCATTTTTAATCAGCGTCACACATTAAACTGAGTCTGTTGTCCTGTTTGTGTCAGAAGACGAGGTTTGTCCATAGCGTTCACTCCAGACTACCTTCCTAGCAACAGAAAACACATTCATCATGAAGCCTCATTCATCATTCTGGACATGCTGTAAGCAAACAGGAATTTCCACAGCGTCCCTTAGGCATCGTGTCCTTCCTGCGGTCCACTGTGGGAAAACGTCTCTGTGGGAAAATTCACACATTTGTCAGAGTTCCTGTGTTTAAAAACTAAAGTCTTCATCTTTAGCTTGATGTTTCCACTAAAAACAACCACATGTATTTATTTTTTTATTTTTTTCTCCCCTCGTTGTTTACCAGCAGTATTACTGCTAATATCAGGACAACTAGGATTGTAATATTTTGTAGATATTTAAAATTTATTTCCCTGGTTTTTTTTCTCCTCCTTACAGATCTCATACATATATTATTTTATTAGCGTTATTAGTACTACTATTATTAAAACTTATATTACGATATTGCATTTTTCTAGATATTATTATTATTATTATCATGCATGTCGTACTGTTGTATTTGCATCTGGAGTTTTACATTTACATTGTTGCGACATACACACACATCTGTGTTTTTTGTACTTAATTTTACCTTGTTTGTACATGTTTTGTTTTTTGTTGTTTGCTTTTAGTTTTTATCAACTCTCTTTTTTGTAATTTTTTTTTTTCATGAAATAAACTGAATTGATTTTTAAAATCTTAAAATGTGGATGTGACTTTGACAGATTTCTTCCTTTCAGAACAAACTGGCAGATAACGGTTCACTGATTTTTTTTGTTTTGTTTTTAGGAAACAGAAATGGGTAAACAAATACTTCTTCCTGTTTTTTTGTTGTTTTTGTCATGCTGATGGAGATAAAGCGAAGCTTTTTGGAGTTTTACTAAAACTTAATCATGCTGCAAATCAACTGAACGATGCCAACAGGTCGAGTAAATTAATCCAAGTTTTCCTCTAATCTAGTGACATCAGTCTTGGTATTAGTACCTGGTATTAGAACTGGAATGTGCTGAGTCAGGGCTCCTGGGAGGACGTTCACCAGCTCGGTCAACATGTTGAAACAACACTGACGAGTTTTCACACTTTTCTCCTTCAGCTGTTTGTGAAGAGCTTTCACTATCATGGGCACCTGCAGAGGGCGAGCGGCATTAACAGAGACAAAGAGAGAGAAAGAGAAGTGAAAAGAGTCAAGACCAACAAACCTACTTCCTGTTACCTGATGTGTTTACAGATGTAAGATGTTCAGGGTTTCCGTTCACCGTGGGAACGGAGGACCAAAACCAACACCTTCATTAAAGAAGCAGCAGTGATGCCTGCTGGTCGTAAACTGAACTGCAGCCACTGATTAATGGATCGCTTTAGTTTGACGTTTGAAGACGTAACTCTAAAAACTGCTTGTTTTTTTTTTTTTTTACTTCTGGTTAAAGCAACAACCAGCTTCCTCATCCACCAGTAAACTCTTCACCTGGCAATACCCTGGCTTTCTACCATCAGATGTAGTTCTGAACTCACCTGGCTCTGTAGCATCGTTAGCGGCGTCTCTCCCTGCTCCATGGCATCCGGATCAGCCAGCCAGCTCTGAGCCGGTCTGGTCTGCTTAAGCAGTGACAGGTATGCGTGGAAAACGTCGGCCTTCACGTTCTCCTCCCGCTCCTGAACACACAGGTAGGTCAGATTCTGCTTCATGGTTACAGGAACAGCTACAGAGTTTGACAAACTGACGTTACCTTGAAGCGGCAGACGAGGGCAGGAGAGACGGAGCGATAAAACTCCGGGAGCATCTCGTGACGGGTGGAAACCACGGCGTCCAGACACTTAGCTGCCGCCCTCCGAACCTTCCAGCTCATGTCGTCATCGTCGCTGTACTCATCGTCGCTGCCTGCACAGAAAACAGACGAATGGTTTAAGTCCACATTAAAGGATCTGCGATCCACCGAGTACCGAACAAGCAGTCTGTAAATATGCACGTCAAGTTTATTTGTACAGCACCGATTAATAGACACCAGTCACAAAGTGCTTCACAGAGAAGTCGATAAAATTCACAACCAAATAAAATGCACAAAATAAAATACAAGTATAAAATGTAAAATCAGTCATAGACCAAGTTTACCTAAAAGCTTGTTCCAATAAAAATTCCTTCAGCTGCTCATTAAAACTATCCACTAAATCCAGGCTACGCAACTATAGGGGCAGGTTATTCCACAGTCCAGGTGCTGCTTGGAAAGATCGGTCCCCTCGAGGGAGCATTAAAAGATTCTGATTGAACGACTTCAGACTACGACAGGACGTATATGGCTGAAGCAGGTCAGCAATATAAAGACGAGCCTGGCCACGAAGAGCTCTGAAGTTTAACGCCAAGATTAAAAAAAAAAACTATAAAATGACCTGGTAACCATGGAAGCGACTTTAAAATGGTTTAGATGAGCTGCAGAATTCTGGACCACCTGAAGACAAGCTGGCTCGTCTTCAGGGGGACATAAACCCCCCACCAGAGCAGCTAAAGGGAGGGCGCCCAGCCCCTCCTGTACCACCATGCCAGCTTCATGTTTCGGATGCATGATGTGTGGAGGGTCCAGGCTGCCTGGATAACGGCAGTCATGATTTTTCTCAGGACCAGCTGGATTCCTGTGTAATAGAAGGCTCAAAAATATCTGTACCGTTTAGTAACAGAAGGAGAAAAGCAGCTCGGTCAGAACACAGAGAGCTGCTTTCTAAAAGGTTTCCGTGTAGAGTTAACATACCCTGTGAGCCACAGCGTGCCCCCAAACAGAGTAAACAATTCTACACCCATCAAGTTGGTTTTATTAAATGTTAGGTCACTAGCAGGGAAAACATTTTTAATTAATGATTTTATAACTGAACACAACCTTGATTTTATGTTTTTAACAGAAACTTGGTTAAACCAAGATAACAGAGCAGCTGCTCTTATCGAATCAACCCCTCCCTACTTTGGTTTTATCAGTGAGGTCAGACTGAACAGGAGCGGAGGGGGTTGCAGTTTTATTTAATGAATCATTTCAGTGTAAGCGGTTATCTCTTGGAAGTTTTACTTCTTTTGAATATGTGGCTCTTCAGTTGAAAGCTTATTATAAAATAATACATTTAAATATCTATAGACCACAGGGGCACTGCGCAGCGTTAGTGAACTGCTGCTACAATCTGTGTAGATTTTGACTGTGTAATTATTGTCCATTCATGTGGACAACCCCTTAAGGACAGAGGGACTAAAGATCTGGGTAACAGTCTGGACAACGTTGGGCTGACTCAGCATTAAACACAGCCCACACCTTAAAGGACACACTCTAGACTTAGTAAATTCGAAGGGTTTGGATGTTTCCAAGGTTACTGTGTGTGATGTGGGCCTGTCTGATCATTACAGTGTTTTCTTTGAGAATATGATTCCTCTTCATACTAATGTGTTAATGGACGTGATCACAAAATGGTGTATAACTGAAAACACTAGTGGGATGCATGCCCGGATAAGCGGCAGAAAATGGATGGATGGACTAGTGGGATGTTTAACCAGATCTTCTCTTCAACACCTTCCCTGTCAGGGAGTTCAGCCAATGAGCTTGTTGCTAGTTTTAATGCTAAAATGTTAATTATGGATGATATTGCTCCTATTAAGATGAAGTTTGTCTCTGGAAAGAAAAACGTTTCCATGGAGAAATTCCACACTGATGAAAAATGGAAAAAGAGAAACTTCACTCTTATAATTTACAGGCAAGAAAGTCCTATTTCGCTGACATTATTACCGAAAACTATCATAATGCTCGGGTCTTATTCACTGTTGTTGGCAGGTTAACAAACCCTCCTGTGTCAGTAGCACCTGAACTTTATTCCACCGAGGCCTGCAATAAGTTTGCCAAATTTTTCACAGAAAAAATCCAGAATATCAGACAAGCAGTTCGTTCATCAACAGCAGGTTCAACAGACATACTGTGTCCATTAAAAACCTGTTTAAAGACCATGACACAGTTTAATCCCATTAAAAGCAAAGATCTGGGCGACATCTTGCGTCAGCTGAGCTTCTCCTCTTGCTGCTTGGACATCCTGCCCACAGGTTTCTTCAAAAAAGTCTCAAAGACTCTGGAGCCAGATCTGTTACAGATTGTGAACTTGTCTTTAATTTCAGACGTCTTCCCAGAACTTCTAAAAACAGCTGTAATCAAACCTCTGCTAAAAAGGGACAACCTAGACAAGACACAAATGAGCAACTACAGGCTGATCTCTTCCTCTCTTCCTTTCTAAGTAAGATGATCGAAAAAGCCGTTTTTCATCAGCTAAATGACTTTTAAACACAAAACAACTGTTACGATGTTTTCCAGTCAGGTTTTAGACAGCACCACAGAACTGAGATGCTCTGACATATTGTCAGTCTGGAAAATTGTCAGTCATAGTCTTACTGGACCTCAGTGCTGCATTTGATACAGTTGACCACAATATATTATTTAAACGACTGGAGAACTGGGTGGGCCTCTCTGGTACTGCGCTACACTGGTTTAAATCTTATTTAGAGAATAGAAAGTACTTTGTGTCAATAGGTAATTTTACATCTGAGCAGACAAGAATTACATGTGGAGTTCCCCAAGGTTCCATCCTGGGGCCTCTTCTATTTAACATCTACATGCTCCCACTGGCACAGGTCATAAAGAAAAACTAAATTAGTTACCATAGCTACGCAGATGACACACAGATATATATTACAATGTCACCAGGAGACCGAGACCCCGTAGAGGCTCTTGGGAAATGCATTTAAGAGATTAATGTCTGGATGTGTCTGAACTTTCTCCAGTTAAACAAAAACAAAACTGAGGTGATTGTATTTGGAGCCAAAGAGAAACGATAAAGTGTCACCACAGAGCTTCAGTCTATACACTAGGACTGCAACGAATGACTATTCTGATGGTTGATAAGTCATCGACTATTAAAATGACTAGTCGACCAATCGGATTATGAATCTCATAATTATTAAATGGTTTTTATTCCACGTTCAGCTTTTAAATTTTGCATAAGGTTGTTATGCAAGTCCGACGTTCCTCCTCTTTAAATGTTCGAGCATTGCAGACGTACTTCCATGGTACACAAGGTCCGCTTTACAAATCTTACATGTATTTAATTTATTGTTTAAGTTTAACGTGAAGTTATTTCAGACTTTTGACGTCCTCTTCCGCCATTCTATTCCCTGGTCGGCCGTCATATTTTTTCCCTGGCGGACTTTATGGCGCATGTGCAACCCTCAGCAGAGATAAGAAAAAAAGACGATGTCTCACTCTGTGTTTTTTTTCTTTGTGCATGTGCATTGAGCAACTCTCAGCAGAGATAGAGAAGAAGACGATGTCTCACTCTGTAAGTTTTTATTTTTGTTTTTTTTTTGCCAACGGGTAAATTCATTGCCGACTGTTTTGCAGCCCTATTATACACCTAACAACCACCAACCAGGCCAGAAATCTGGGTGTATTGATGGACTTAGACATTAACTTTGAAAAACACATTAAGGGAATTACAAAGTCAGCCGACTTTCACCTTAAGAATATATCAAGGGTAAAAGATCTGTCTCAGCAGGACCTGGAAAAACTAGTCCATGCTTTCATCTTTAGTTAGCTTGATTATTTTAACAGTGTTTTTACAGGTTCTACCTAAAAATCAATTAGAAACCTGCAGCTTATTCAGAACTCTGCTGCTCGAGTCCTCACTAAAACCAAGAGAGTGGACCACATCAGTCCAGCTCTGAGGTCTTTACACTGGCTGCCTGTTCGTCAGAGA
>JBAFTB010000026.1:5237024-5255653 GCA_037177355.1 Melanotaenia trifasciata | reverse complement strand
GCTTGTGCAGAGGTGTGTTGTAGTAGGAGACATCTAAAACCTGCAGGACAGTAGCTCACGAGGACCGGAGTTGAAGAAACCTGCTGTAGAGACATAATGTAAAAACTAACCATGTAAATTACGACATTTATAGACTTTATAGTAAAATAAATTTATTGTGCAGATTAGATTTAAATGCAGTAATATACAGTAATCACAACTCCTGACAAAAAAGGGAAAGAAAACCAGTCACAGATTCAATTCAGCTTTATTTGTATACCACAAATTCACAACAAAGTTATTTAAGGCACTTTACAGATGCAGACCAATTCAGTCCACCTCACAGTCGCCCAGTTAAAACACAATTAAATTTACAATAATGTTTTATGACTGTGTTCATATAAACCAGTTCTTAAAAATAATGACAAAACCAAGAAAACCAATGGATTGGATTAAATTTTCAGAACCAGAACCAGGAAGGAAAACCTGACGCGATGGTGAAAGTGGATTGTTACCTCCACCAAGGTCATGTATTCAGCAGCGTTAGTTTCTCTGTCTGTTAGCAACATACTGTAACTCAGTGGTGTCCAAAGTCGGTCCTCGAGGGCCGCTGTCCTGCAGCTTTTCAATGTTTCCTGTTTCAACACACCTGACTCAGGATTGTGGCCCTTGAGGATCAGAGCAGGACACCCATGATGCAAGTTATGGACGGAGTTTGATCAATTTTCAGGAAATCTCAAAAATGGAATAAGAAACAAGTGATTAGGTTTTGGGGATGATCCAGATCACTTCTAGTGGCGGATCCAGATCACTTCTAGTGGCGGATCCAGAGTGCTTCTAGTTGCTGATATGAAGTCAATTTGGAGACCAGAACATGTTTTCCTGTCTGTTTAGCTGTGAACTAGTTTCTTCACACCAGGAGCTTTGGAGGTAGAGCTCATCAAGGGTGACATGAGATTTTTCTTTTTTCTTCTTCTTCTTCTTTCTTTGTCCTCTCATGGACAAATCACCTATTTCAGTCTCTTAAAGAAAAAAAAAATCAATACTGCTGTTAATCTCTTTTTTATTATTTTCCCATTTACCAAATTAATCCTGCAGGCCAGATAGGATCCTCTTGTGGTCTGCTTTTTGGCCCAAGGCCATATGTGTGACATCCTTGGGTAGACATTAAAATGGTAGACATGGCGCTGGAGGACACAGGTGCTAACGTCTTTTATTAAGCATAAAAAAAGCTGAAAATAACAAAAGATCCCATGTAAAAGTAAAGGTATAAACTTTATTCTTAACAAGGAAATTTTCTGTATTTTTTCTCTTTTTTCTCAACTTTTTACAGTGTAATGTGGCCTACAGCCTCTGGCTTCTGCTTCTTCTGGACCATCATATTCCTGTCAGGAATGCCATTGGGTACCACCATCCAGGCAGACACGATGGTCTCAGTCCAGAGTCTTCTCATTTCTGGTTCTTATTCATTTTACAGCTTGATTATAATGTCAGATATCAGAAACAATGTATTCGTTCCAGGTGATGACATTTTGATCTATCTATCTATCTATCTGGGATAACACAAGGAAAAGAATTATTGAGCTTTTACAGAGAATTTTATCAGGAATATTTATCATAAAATGTCCCAAACAGGTGATATATTCAGTTACCATCTGTGATGTAGCAGAAAACTCTGACTTTAAACTCACAAGGCCATTCAGCTACGAAACCTCACGCCACAGAAACAGCCTGAGGTCAGAATTAAGTTAGAATAAGGAAAAGAGGTGCATTATGTGAATTGGTGTCCTCACAAGGACATAAGGATAAACGCGAGTGTGTGATGTGTCACAGATCAGTGGAGTGGGATGTTTACAAACCCCCAGGCTCTGCAGCCGCTAACATATGCATGCTGTGATTCCACTTTAGTGTGTGTGTGTGTGTTAAGACATTGCAAGCTTTTGACAGTAATCTATGAAATTAGGCAGCAGCTGCATCACAAACACTCGCAGTCTTCACCTGGTATCTCTCAGGAAATAATTATAATGATGATGATAATAAAGATTACGATGAAGGTGTGAGGGAGATGATTGCTGATAAGTACTGCTGCGCTCTTCTCTTTCCACTGATGATGGCTTGCTCTTCATTCTGGCTCAGACAGGAAACATAATGACATTGAGGAAGTGTGTAAATCTATCTGGATGATGCTAATGTTGCTAACGCTAATGTCAGGTGACAGAGAGCGTCTCGGTCTGAAAACCGAATGGATATATTGTGACAAATACATCTGTTGTATCACAGCAGAGCAGAGGGACACAGAGTCTTTTCCATTGCCCCTTCACAGACCAGAACAATACCTGTAACCATGGTAACCGTCCACAAAGAGGACGTCAGCTGATGATTTAAAGTGTTTTGGATGTGCATCACTGGACAAAAAACCTAATCCAGCTATCATTTCTTTATTTTCTCTTCAGTTTGTTGTAATATTTTCAAGGGGTCTTCATCAGTAATTCTCCAGCTTTCTGAAAGTTTTTAAAGCTTTTAAAACATTTACAAATTTTCTGCTTTTTCGCTACCTCACCATGCACTGTAAAAAAGTGTTGAGTGAACTTTAAAAAGTTTGGCAACCAGCTGCAAACGAAGGGGTTCTGCTGCTGTGTGAACACAAGAACTGGACTGAAAATCAGTGGTAACAGTTCTGATGGAGGAATGAATCCTTCCCAGAGCCCAGATCTCAACAGTACTGAAACATTGTGGGATAAAAACCCTCAGCAGAAAAGAGGTGTTTCAGAGGATGGTTGTGAAGAAACTGTTGTTAAGGAAGGGAAGACGAACACCTGTGATCTCTAATCTTTCAGATGGACCTGCATCAAGAACCATTATTCATCAACAGTAGATAGAACCACACGAACAAGGATTACTGAAGAAAACTTTTGTAAAGCTCTAAGTTACATTAAAAAAATGATACGATATGATGCAATACGACAGGATATATAATATATATGATAACTACGATGGACTGGTGACCTGTCCGGGGTGTACCCTGCCTCTCACCTACTAAATGCTGGGTTTGGCTCCAGTTTCCCCACAATATAACAGACTGCATGTAAAAGATGGACGGAGCCTCTGTGATGTCAACCATAGACTTCTGAAGAGCAAAAGTGAAGCTCATTGGGCGTTCCCACCATCACCATCTTATTAGCGTCACACATGTCGCAAGTCCTGGAAAATCCAAAAATGGGCAAAGAGGTCGGGCTGAGAGGGAGACGGTGAAGGTGGGGGGTAGATGATTGACAACCATCAAACTCCAAACTGGATTTTTGTACCAGGCTTAAAACATGTTTATTTCTGCTGTGAAGTTGGACTTTTTAACATGGGAGTCTGTGGGGGTTTGTTTTGTTTGGAGCCAGCCTCTAGTGGATGAGGGGTGAACTGCATCTTTTGCACTTATGCATAGGCTTCACATCTTACGGACAGAGGTTGCCGCTTGGCTTGGAGGCACCTGTGAAGCTAAAGTAAATGCAAATGTAAATTTTTTTTGTTTGAATCTTGTAGGTTCTCCGCTTCTTTTGACAAATCACATGATCATTTGCAGCAACATTTGTTTTCAGTGTTCAGAAATTGACTTTAAATATGTTTTTATTTCTCTTCCATCCTAATTTAAAGCAAGTCTAATGACCTTATCTAGAATTTATGTTTGCTCATTCACAGTGACCCAGTGTGGAAAAGATTAACCCACCAGTCGATGTAACCATCAGTAATAATAATCACAACTAAGTGTAGGTTTATTCTGAGGGGCTGTAAAGCTCTTTCTTTGATGGAGTCACATGGGTCTTTTCCTCCGACTGTCTCTCTCTTTATATTGAGGTCAGTCTCTGCTTTTTGTCTTGTAGCCTACAGAGACCCATTCTTCCACTTCGCTGCATCTTTTCCCGCTCTCCCTCCTCCATCTCTCTCTCTCCACAGCTCCGCGGGGAGGAAACATGGCGGTTCGTCACGTTGAAGGCTGTCAGTTAACCACTGCTGTTGCCAATCAATCTGGCGTTTGGATTCTGTTTGTTTTAACCCACTGGGTTTTTCCCTCTCTTTCTGTCAAACCATCAGATCCGGTCCATTGCAGACGCAATCCTGTTTTTTCTCTTAAAACCACTTATAAAAGCAGTTTACAATTTGCTCCTCTAATACTTGAGCACCAGAATAAACTCCATGCTCTGCAGCAGGGGAGGAGAGTGCAAAGTCAGCATGACCCAAAGAGACACAACAGACACATTAATGGGATGAGATAAACCGGAATTATCCTTTAATTCCTTCTGCCGAGGAGGTCCGCTGGGTTTTGATGCAGTTGAAGGCTACCTGCATGACATCACTCTACAAGACTGAGGCTATTACAAGAAACTAAATCTGCATCATTGTAAGTTGATGAAAAGCCAAATAACCCAAAATCAAGACACAACATTACTCTTTTATTGGAGTAAAACTTATGGGTCACAAAATAAATTTGAGAATATGAGTTTAAAGTTGGAAAAAAACTTTAATTTTTTAAATGCAATAAGAAGAATAATAGATACAAGTCCAAAGAAATTATTTTTTTCAATTTTTATTGGATTTAAAAATACAAATAAATTTAGATTTTGATGCAGCAACACAGTATAGTCTGGAAAGGAAATCAACTCAATTTTATTTTGCATGTTTAGTACATGTAAACTGTGTAAACTAGTTTGTATGGATAAGTACAGATTTTTGTTCACATGTACACACAAACATCAAGCAAATATGGACACAAAATAAACTGACACACACACACACAAACATAAATATTTAAAACAGATCTTTCACCTTCAACCTCACTAATATAATAATGTGTTCAAAAAGGCTCTTCCACATACAAATTGTTAAATACAGTATGTGTAGTCTGAGAACAAATATTAACCCTTAAGACTTGAAACTATTTTTGTTGTTTTAGTCCAACATTTTTTTTAAATGTACAACTACATGTAGAAGCTGGAGCATGCAGACATGATGCTTCCAGCCTCAGCTGTCAGATTATGAGGCTAAAATGATGTAAAATGAATTTAAGAATAGATATAGCAGCATAAAGGCCGACCAGAAGAAGAAAGCAGAATTCATTACTAACACAACTTTGTAAAAATAACACACAGATCAACATTGACCAAGCCTTTTCTCATCATTCTCTTAAGTCTTGGTTTTCAGGAAAAAAAAATATCGACATTGAAACAAACACACAACAGAAACGATTTCCATGTTTCCACTTTTACCTCATTTCCAGTTATTCCTGCTACTATTTACCTGCTATCCTCACTAAACCAACTCCAGCTCAGCTGCTTTGTGGCACCACTGTGCATCAGAAATGTCTTCTTGGCTTTATTCCAACCATAGAGGAGCATTATTTTTCTTCTTTTCACACACACATAGAACTTTCTGCTCACTGGTTGATCTTTGGCTGCTGCTGATTGGACGTTACCATCAATCTAAGCTCTCTGATAGAAGTCATAGTAGTGATAGTGATCTTTTATATGATAAAAATGTGATAAATAATGGTGTTATCATGGATCGCTCATTGTAGATTTACCTCAGAGTCTCTGAATAAACACTATATTTTGCATCTGGACTGCAACCTTCTGGATGAGATATAAGGGTAAAATATCCATCACAATTTACCCACAAAACTCTGTCTGTCTTGTTCAGCCAATCGATGTTTTGGTGAATACATTTGGAATTACACGGAAATTGACGGAAATCACACAGTTGACAAACCATGTATTGCACATGCACAATATTAATGAGATAATTCTTTTCTATAGCAAAAAGGAATCAATCAGCCGGCTAACCAATGACAGGCGAGGGTGTCAGGATTGGATATAAAAGCAGCATCCACCAAATTCTTAGTCTGTCTAAGCAAGGACGGGTCATGGCACACCACTTTGTACCAAACACCATCAGAGAATCAAAAAAAACAAACAAAAAAAAAACATTTTTGTAACTTAGAATACAAATATAAATAAAGTAAAATATATATAAAGTGTTTAAATCAGCTGGATTTAAACACTTATTTACTAATTTAGTAAATAACAAAGTTATATAGAACCATTTGCCTATGTTGCCTCTGGCCCAGGTTATCATTGTCAATGAGGATTTGTTCTCAATTGACTAATCTGGTTAATTAAAGATAAAAAAAAAAAAAAAAAAAAAAAAATTACATTAAAATGCAGCAATGTCTCGGGTGGTTTATTTTCAAAACAATCAGTTTTCACTATGAGACATTACAGAAATTATTTGTTCCACTCCAAAAACCATTTCCTGTCCACCACAAGGCAGAGAGGATATAACAGGTTGGACATTTCCAGGGTTTGTTGGTCCTAATAAACTAACTAATAGGAACTAGCTTAAGTTGTTTTTTTTTAGACTTTTTTTTCTTGACTATCCTTTTTAGACTTTTTTCACTTTCAATGGAATTGTCTGTTTTTACTGTTTCATTTGGCACTTAACATGACGTTAATATCTGTCTGTATGTTGTACATTTTTTATCATAGCTCTGGTTTAATTGGTCTATCAACACAATTTAAGAACTGGTTTGTAGTTTGAAGTCTGCTCGGTTGACAGAAGTTGGAATGGAGACTGTGTTGTTGCATCTGGCTGCTATACATCGTCTTAAATCTGATATGCGATCTGGATGCAGAGGCGCGCCCATCGACCACAGAGGGTTAAAAATGAACAACAATAAAAAACAAGTTGCAAAAAAGAAAAAATAACATAGAATGTAATAATAATAAAACACACACACACACACACACAAAACAAGAAGATATATGTTTAAGATGGTTACTTTTTGTCCCACGTTAATAAACTTTATGAGCTAAATCAGACCTAATTTCATTTGGGGCCTTGGCCCCCAGGCTCCCCCCTTAATACTGCCATTGCGAATAACTCATCCCAGTACCCACAAAGTACAGCGATCTTAAAATGTGTTGTCATCTGTGCTACTCTTTACTTTAACTTTGAGAGCTGATTTGTTTTTAGTAGAACGTCCTTTAATCAACACCAGGCTGGAGCTGAGGGCTGAATTCCTCCAAGACGAGTCAGGACAGGATCCAGACTTCAAATACCAGCATGCAGGTTTGTGTGTGTTGTCTTTGCAGGCTAATTACTGCAGCATCTTCGTCAAGACTGTGTGTTGTCTTCCTACATTATATTTGTAAAACACAGGCTTAGTTCAGAGTTATTGACATTTATTATACAGTTTTTAATGAGATTTCTTCGGCTAGTTTTAAAAACATCATGATAACTCCAGGGGAGAAGAAAATGTGGTGTTTTTTTAGTTTTGGTCCATTTTTATTTAGTTTTGTTTTTGTTCATTGAAGCTTGCAGCAATTCCACAGCTCTCTGAAGTTAATAAGCCAAACCTATCCCATCTTTTTCTAATTGGACTGTTGTAAACTTTAATATTTAACATGCTAAATGAGGCCTGGGGAGTCTGAGATGTAGCTGTTTTTTTTGTTTTGTTTTGTTTTTTTTTTCCGTTTCAGTGGGTGTTGAATGGTCGGACCTTGGATTGAACTTGCTGGGACGTCCACACCTGGAAGATTGGTAGCTTGATTGAATGTTTTCTCTTTTTCCTCTGTAGAATGATGAACTCCAAAGACTTTGGAAATGACCTTATAACCCTTCCCAGATTCATAGTCAGCAACTGTTGCTACTCTCAGATCATGCCGACGTCTTTCCTCCTTGGCATTGTGTTAACACACCTGAAGCAAGACAAAGCTGATAATGATTAGTTAATTAAGAGTAATAATTAGCAACATTTAAGTTTCCTTTTAATAATAATTATATAATATAGTAAATTATAGTATTTGTAATAATTCTACACAGATATAGAAGTATTTTGTGTATTATTTCTTTATAAACCATCTTTGGTTAGAGACTAAAAGATGTTTATTTTTATTTTTTATTTTTTGGAAATTAGATATAAGGGTATTCTTTTACTTAGGATTTCTTTAGCAATGAGTGATATCAGATTTAAGAAGATATTTAAACAAATAAATGAATAAATATTTATAAATATTTGTCTACTTAAAATATTATCTTAAGTAAATAATCAAAATTAAATTAAATTAAATAAAATAATTAAATTAAATTAAATTAAATATATATATATATATATATATAATAAGTTTAAAATGAACTTTTATGAAAGCGTCTTCTAGACTTTTATTTAAATTTTTTTAAATGAAGTTGTTGGAAATTAATAATAATAGCCAAATGAAATAATATAAAATAAAACCTAATTTATGCATTTAAAGTTTAGTTCCTGGTTCTTCTTTGGTCCAGACTGGATCTGTGTCCGTTATCATCCATTACTCTGCCTCTATGTCTTTATTTGGAGTGTTATTGATCTCTCCGTCTTTACGGCTCTTCTCCTACTATGAATGGATGAATGAATGAAGCATGCGCGTGCACACCACTGTTAGCGCGTGTCTAATGGCACTTGAAAGCTCGCGCAAACGAGCGGTAATTGTGACCAGTTTGGACAGTTTAAACACCATCTGTGTAGATGACGGAGCCGAGAGTGAAGCTCGCGGGTACCAATCCTCCCGTCTGCCTCGCGCCCCCTTCGCGGTCATCACGTCACACTCTGCCTCGCGCTTCTCCGGAGTCCACAGCGAGGCTCCAGGGGTAGAGTTACAGAGGGGGAGGGGGTGGAGAGACGTAAAGTGGAGGAGAGAGAGAGAGAGCAGGAGGGCGAGAGAGGCTCGCGTGCCTGTGTGAAGTAGAGGGAGAGAGAGTGGTAGAGAGAGGTAGACTGGGAACAGGGGGAGGTGTAGCAGCTGAAGCTAAAGCTAACTAGCCATGTTGCTGTCGCCGCTGCTGTTGCTGCTCCTCCCGCTGCTGCTGGTGTGTGACTGCTAGCGGGCCGCCCTGGACTCCCTATCCGCCCTTAGGTGCATCATGCCCGGCTGGAAGAAGAACATCCCGGCCTGTCTCCAACCGGACCAGGAGGGAGGTAAGACCAGACCCGGACCGATCCAGGCAGGTTTCACACCGACCGGCGAGCGCGCGTGTGTGTAACATACCTGTGTGTATGCGTGTGTGTGTGTGTGTGTGCGACAGAGAGAGGAGCAGAGAGCGCGTGTGTGTATTAATTATCACCGCTACAATCTCTCGTGCAGCGTGGCTTGGCACAGTCGGTAGAGCTCGCGCAGACGGTTGACTGTCTTTTAAATGAGTGAAAGTTGGTAACTGATACCTCTTGTGCGTGTGCGCGTATGTGTCCATGTGTGTGTTGTCTCGTGCTAATATGACGCACTGGCTGAGGTTAGAGTGACGTTACGGTGATTTTTCTTTACGTTGTGTGATGATAATGAGCTGATCACCGGTGACCGAGCAACCCCGCGAAGTTAGCCTGGTTGCTAGCAGGCTAACCGGCGGTATGAAGCGGGCGAGGATCAACGGTTGGTCAACCGGAGGGTCTGCCCATGTGTGTATGTGTGTGTGTATTTGTGTAACAACCACCTTCACCGGGCTGCAGGGGGGTGACAGCAGCTCCGGTGTTACGGTAAAACCTGTGACCCCCCAGTTCTGGTGCTGCTGGAGGAGCAAATGATGGTGCAAGCGGGTTGTAGCTGCACCTTTAACGTTTTTATAACACCCCCTCCGAGTCATGTATGTTAGTGTGTGTGTGGCGTGTTAAACCTCGGTGGTGTTCTGTGGTGTTAACGGGGAAAGTGACGAGTTTGCTTAAATTTCACTGAATAATTTGCTTTTTAAAGTTCACTTTTATTATACTTGCGTTTAAACAGAACAGTTCAAGTAATACATAACACACCAAGACACTTTGAGAGAGATTTTTTTGCATGACACATTATAAAAGCATGAAATGAAGATTAAATATAGAAGAAACTGAGACACATTGTCCAGTATTAATCCAAGCAAATGATCAAAACATCACAGAGAATTGTGTTTTCTACTAATTTCCTCTCTGCACAAGTGGTTGGATGTGCAACATACGGCTGAAAAACAGAGATGTGTTTGATGCAAAGCATTTATGGTACTGTGACCAAAGTGGGTGTAATTAGTGCAAACTCAGTCACATGCACTTTTTAAGCAGCTTGCCAAAAATCCTCTGATAATCAACTCAACAATATTTTACTGACAAAAATGTTTTTTTTTTCATTGACATAGGTCTGATTGCTGAGCCTCATTAACATATTCTTTCCAGTCCAGTCTGCACAAAAATATTCTTCATACTGTGATTACAGAACACACATCTTTGCTTTTGCTTGACACCTCACTGAGATGAGAGCTTGCAATGATTAGAAAGTTTGTGTGTGTTCTGTGGGTTCGCTTGGAGGAAAGTAAACTGTTGTGGTGAGAGTTTAGAGTTTCTGAGGTTAAAATGTGAAACAACCAACACTTAAACTAAATCTATACCCAGGATGAAGTGTGACATCATGATGATGTGACAATGATGAAGGGAGAGACATTTCTGTTTACTGTGGGGTGTTTGTTGGCGTGTACCCGAACAAATTTCCAGAAGAAGCTCTAAAATATGATTTCTTAATCAAGTCTGGACTAGGACTTGGTAAGACATGAGACTATGGTCTGATTGTGTTTTAACTGTAGTCATTTACAGGCATTCAGTGTCTTCAGTGTATTTTTATTTATGGTTTTATTCCTTTGATTCCTGTTGGGCTGTTGCATTTATAGATATGAACTTTAACCAATCAACACTTAGTCTATCATATTCAATACATCCAGTTTCTAAGACCTATTACATCACTTTGTGGTAAAAGCTGTGCTCAAAAACGCTGTTGTATAGTCTAGTGCTTGTCTGCTGCCCGCTGGTGGATAAGTTCTGTTCTACAACAATTCTGACATACACAGTAATAAATTATATGCAAATTATTTGTTAGTTTTGTTTTACGTTTTCTATAATCCCTGTCCAAATTTATTTACAATTATATAAAAACAAAATAAATACAGAAAAAAACAGGAAAAAAGAAAAATATTAAAATAAAATGCAATTAATATTAAATAAATGAATAATAATTAATAAATAACAATGATGATAAACAAATTATATGAAAAGAAATACATAAATATGAATAAATAGAAGCAAATATGTAAATAAAATAAATTACTTAGATAAAAGAAATAAAATCCAGAACAGACGTCAAGGGGTTAAGGGCGAAAAAAATATTTTAGATTTAAAAAAAAGAGAGAAATTTCTGCCCATTATTTCTTCGGTCAGGTGATAAAGTGACAGCAATGGATGTCAAGTCTTTCCTTCTTTTTCTATTTTACTCTGTATCTTTTTAAAATTCTTTTTATTCATTAACTTATTTTTTGTTGGTATTTTTCTTTTATTTTTATGAAGAAAATAACTGAGCGAAAGGTTGAAAGAAAATGTCATTTTTTAATTTATTAATAAATTAGATTTATCCGACTAAACAAAACCATCACTAGATCAGAATGGTGATAATTCATTTATTTATTATCAGCGATATCATCTGTACGTCTTTACACGTCTGACAAATCTCCCGAGCTGCCTGGATTAACCCGTTCTGCCTGTTTTTACTCATTCATGTTTTCTCATAAATAAATCCGCAGATGGAAGCGCATATTGATCGACTTCATGACCTGGTCAGACCTAAAACAGACATGTCGTCACTCACCTAAACTGTGTGAGGAGCAGTTATTCATTTTTACACACTTGTGGTGTCAGATTCAGGAAACCATTTTTAGCTCCCATTTAAAAGGTTTGAACTCTGCAGACTGTCGTCACAGAAGCGGGACACGTCCTCTTAATGGTAGAGATGATCTGCCGTTAGCAGGCGATGCCGTTGAGGACCACATACCTCACTGTTTAAACTGTAGCAGGGTCTAAGCGTGTGCAGAGGGGCATGCTAACAGATCGGAGTTAATCTTTAATTCCTACAACTGGATGCTTTCAGTGTGGTCAACGTTTGCAAGCGTGCACTAAGAAATTATATGAATAACTAGTTTGTCCAGAAAAAAGGAGATTCTTCAGTCTGGTAGAGCTACGTGTGATGAATTTTTGATCAAAGATGATGACTAACACCCAAATTTAGAGCTGCATCAGGATTTTTTTTACTCATCTGATATAAAAAGATTTTCATTAATCTGCCTTTCTCACTGTAAAATCTGCAGATGTTCCTTTATCTATAACTAATGGATTAATTTAACCTTTTTTTCCAGTTGATCATTTATTCCTGGTGTCTAACATAAAAGGAAGCACATCCAGTAACCGAATGCTGTTCGGCTGATGCTTTTCAATCTGTTTTCTCTGAGAAATCCAGAGTTAATATGTAGGATTTATTTATTTTTTTACATAGCAGAAGAGATTTTTACTTTGTTTATGTTATGTTTACATCAAAATATAGAAATAAAACTTCAAGATCTATAAGGAGTTTTCATGTAATTTTAGATATTTATGGTGTTGGGGAATTAATTAATGTGTAATCACAATAACTGTAAAATCGTGAAGATTTCTCTGACAATAATCGTAACAAAAAAAATCTACATTCGTGACATCTCTAGTCACGAGAACTTCTAGCGATAAGTAACATCACTAGAGGTCCTTCTGCTTCTAATGTTTGCTGCAGATGTGTTCAGATTAAGTTTATTGGTGACGTTTTGGTGGAACCAGTCCAGTTGACTGGACTCATCCTACGTTGGAAACGCTGCCCTGGATGAATGAAAACTTCCACAGACACGATGTTTGGGTTAAAAAGTCAGATGTTTAATTGTTTATAAGTTTAAGGGAGTAAACGGAAAGACGGGCCTGTTAAAAACAGCAATAACGAGGTGAAAAGAGTTGCTCTGAAACATTTTAGGGGTCTCATATGATGCAGACTACATAGAGGTTTCTATAACTACAACTTCATCCATGCATGAAAGGTCAGTGGGGCAAAAACCCACTCTGAAGAACAAGCAGGCATCCATGTTTTGTGTGCCTTCAGGCTTTGCTTTGTGAGTTATCCTGGCGTACAAATTAGGTAAATATAAACACAAGAAAACCTGGTTTCGGTCCAGATGGGGATGTCGGTCGGATTCTTGAATTCCTGTCCAATCCCATCAATAACAGCAGGCACCAGGTTGGATTTCTTCCCACTGAGGGGACACATCCAGTAAGATTACTAACCCTCTGCAACGCTGTCAGACTATCTAGTGTAGTGGTTCCCAACCTATTTTCCTCCTTCATCCAAATACTAAAAGGTCATGGACCCCTGTCCCCGTGTTTGGTTTTATGCTTTCAAAGTGAGATTCTCACCATAAACGATGTATTCTGGCTGAATTCTGTCCTTCCATGAAGCCAAAGTTGAAATAGCAACACATAGCCTTACTTTTTTCTCCTAAAATAGGGACAGTGTGTGGACATTAATCACAATGACTTTGAATGTTCAAAGCTTCAGGGACCCCCTTGGGTAGTCCCGACCTCAGGTTGGGAACCACTGATCTAGTTTTCCCAGATTATTCACATACATCCTGCCTCCCTTTCCCTTTTACCTTACAAGGTTTTGTCTTACAACTTATTTTGGAAAACATTTGAACTGGATTAATTTAGTTCATCTCTTATTAAGAAGTGATGTGTGGTTTACTACAACCTGATGAAACTTTACACAATAACAGCAATAATGATGATAATCACCATAATGTCCACGTAAACTGATTTGGTATCGGCCGATATCAAATCCAGATATCAGATTGGATTCCCTAAAAGGCTGATCAGTGCATTTCTAATTAATCATGCAATAAAAAAGCTATTTTCTCCTAATAAACAACTTTAAATATTAAGTTGAACACAATAAAATGATACAGATATAAAGCAGAATCTCCCCAGACTGGATGCTCGTAGTAAAGACCAGGATTTATAAAGGAGCGTTGGGCATTAATAATCCAGAGGTAAATCCCAGTCACCCAGTATCGAGCTGCCGTCATCAGTTGAATGATCGATTAGCAGCCAAAGAAGTCACATGTTGTCAGTGATTTCTTAAAAAGAAATGCCAATTCTTTCCAGGTTTTCAGCAAATATATATGATAATTATCTTCTTTTTAGTCATAAATGCTTTTCAGTTGAATATGTTTAGATCTAGATTGTTGTTTGTACAAAAAAATACCAAATATACTCAATTTGAGGAAACTATTTACAGTTTTCTTGGATTTCTGAGAGAAAATAATTTAGAAAAACTACAACAAATCAACTGATGCTGGAAAATAATGTTCAGTTTCAGTTCTGGTCCAGCAGATGTGATCAGTTTCAGGCCCAGTGGACGTTTCAAGATGTGTTACAGAGCTGATTTAGTGCCGCGTTGTAAACCTGTCTGTAGTCCTCGTGGAGGGATGGTGATATACTCTTTATGTGTACACCTTACAGCACTGCTCGTAATCCTTCAGGATGGGCTTCAAGAGAAAACACCAACACGTGAAATACAAAAAATTCTCCGACAGAAAACACCAGCCAGCCAAAGGCAGGAGAATAAAAATAGATAACAGGTAAATAATTGATTAACAAACCTAAGAGACAGAGTGTACTGTTGTATATTACTGTAGAAACATGTCTGAATCAAGTTTATTTGTGCAGCTTGGTGTCAGTCCTCGTCTCGGTGGCTTTGCAACTCGTCCATCTCTCTAAGAAGACGAGGAATTAAATCTGAACACGAGTCAAATGAAAGGAGGAAGCTCAGGAGATGAAATTCAAAGCAGAGAAAATGGCAGCTGCAGTTGTTGAAGAGAAATTTGTGATGTTAATTAGACAAACTTCCCCCCTGAGTTTGCATCAGGATTATTGAGAGCATTGAAATGATGGAAATTAACGGGGGAGGTGGTAAAAACGATGTCATGCTCGGGATGATCGGGTCAGAATTAGATGTTAAAACAGGTAATGATGGGAAAATGGAAAGAAGAGCTTTCAACCCATCGTAATAACAGAAAATTATCTTTAACATTTTTCATTTATAATTTAATGTTTTCACGAATAAAAAAAACAATCTGTTTTCTGTTTCTGCTCTGGGTGAAATGATCTTCCCTCAGCTCAGTTTTCTTCACCCAGTCTGTGTCTTGGTGTAAAAATCAAAACCATCAACCTCACAGGATGAAGATGATGGCTGCCGTTGCTCCTCATCAGCTTTAAAACCCCAGTGCATGATGGGAAACACCAGACTGTCCACTGATGAACGACTTCATTCAGTCACATGTTTGACCAGCTGCTGAAACTCCATAAAACACTTTAGTCTGACCAGATGAGAGAAGAAGAACTGACTTTTTTACTGAAACTGATTCATTATCAGGTCTAAAAAAACAAAAGAAAGTAAAATGGCCCTTATACTAAAAATGTTTGAGTTTAGAAACAGGATTTTTAAAAACTGTACTTAGTTGAGATAAATCTAAATACAAATGAGTCTCGTAGGACTGCAGCTATCGGCATTTCTCCCTTTCACTGTAATTTATTTATTTCTTAGAATATGGAGAGTACACATTAATGTGCACTGACGTGTAAATGTGTCAGATTTTAGCTACTGGCTAATTTCCATCATTGTCCCTCAGCCGGTTGATATTTACAGAAATAATCTTTAAAAAAAGCACATCATGAATACATTAAATTACATCATGTAAATTTGATCCCTGTTATTGCACCTTTTATAAAAAGCATGATCCCAGTCTAAAATATGTAAGAAAATTTTAAAGTGCAAATGAAAGCGCATTATTTTTCTGATTGGACCCAAAGTTTTCAGGTGTGGAACTTTCTCTGACTAAAGGTGGTAAATTATTCCTTAACCAGCTGTAACCCGACAGCATGTTTTTCTGAACAGCAGAATCGCCTCTGCTCACTGCTGTTAATGTTGTGTAATTACCAGCAGACCTTTGGCACGATTCTACGCAACCATAGGACGGTTATTAAAAAAGTACATCTGTAAACGTTTCTTCTAAAGGCTCGAATAACTTTCACTGGGAGAGAAACAGAACTTTATCTCGGCTAAAAGTCTAAATAGAAGAATGTTTGTTTTGACGTCTGAGTCATTTGTCTTTTTTTTTAATTTAACAGAACAATCCAGGATCGTTCCAACGAATTTTATGGTTTAATTACAGGAATTAAAAAAAAAACCCAAAACAGGTCATCTGAAAAGTCTGGTCATCAAGTATAAAAACAGAAAAAGCCTCATGTAAACAGTCGAGCAAAGGCTGTCATAAATCTTTAGGTTTACATTTCAAGGACAGATAGATTCATGTGTTATCTGCAAAACAGTGAAAGGAAATAATTAAAACTGTTAAAACTGGAAACTGAATGCAACATACAGTATACTGTTAAAAAGGAGCAGCCCCAGGATGGAGCCATGATGAACTCCACTTGTAAGCGGAGCTGCCATTGAACAATATTCGTCTACTGGACTGAAAAAATGGCACCAGAAATGTCCAATTCCAGTCCTCCAGACCCACTTTCCTGCAGGTTTTAGATGTTTCCCTGCTTGTTTCTCTGTTTTTTTTTATGAAGAATACGCAAAAACTACAGCAAGCTCCAACAAGCTTCCTGAAATTCAGTTTGCTGTGTGCTTGGATGTGACCTGCTGCAGCACGTATAAGTCACAATAACGAGTCATGTTTCAGCAGCACTCGACAACAAGCTGTTAAGGAGAGCCATTTAATATAAATCGGATGTGTTGGAGCAGGGAAACATCTAAAACTTGCACCAGAGCACCAGAGCTGGACGCCCCTGATCTGTTGGGACCTTTAGTTTATAACGATGCATTGCGTCTTGAATAATTATTTACAATCTAAAAATGACCTCAAATTAGGTGAAGTTCTTGAATTAAAACCGTGGTGTTATTCCCAGTTTAGTCCAGTGTTTTTAGTCTGGATTTTTGCCGTATTGGTGTCATTAAAAGGAGCTGAATTAGCTGATTGCTCTTCCTGTGTGTAGTGTAGACATGGACTGAGTGAGAACTGTTGCTGGATTACTCCGATACTGAAGAAAACTGCAACCTGAGAAGTTTCTGAAGCTAATTTTGAAAAGATTTGTCTGATTTCTATAGTTTACAGAGTTCATCCTAACTGAATTTATTTAGCTTTATTTAATTTTATTTTTATTGTTGTTTCGGTGATGACCTCAGAAAGGCTTCAGAGAGTTAAATCTGCAGGAAGACGTCCATCTTTGTTCTGTCCCTGGACAGATCTCATGTTTAGTGATTCGTTTACTTCGATCAGCGCACATTTCAGAACGTCAGCTCTATAAAACAGAGGCTACACGTTCTTTTGGAAACCAGCATCCTGACAGCGTTGGCGTTTTGTTCACCACCCGATACTTTTTTACCTGGTGAGTCCAGAAGGGACCAGCACCTGTACGCCTGCAGGCCATGCTGTGAATCTGAGCCGTGGCTGTGCATCTCCACATGAAGTCCTGCTGTAGAAAAGCTAAAAGCAGCATTAAAAGACAGAATATCTCCTTCAGACTGACTCTGTTTTCACATGTCTTCCACTGACAGCAGGTCAGGAGGTGAATCTTTAATGTTTAGTTGAAGAGGACTTTATCTGATGGGAATTCCTGGCTAACCGGACAGACCGCTGCAAGCTGAAGACCATGTGATGCGACTGAAAGCTCTGGGAGCAGTTGAGCAGCAAAGCACACAAGGATGTTATGTTGGGAACATTACCACCACTGTGTGTGTGTGTCAGAGCATGACATCATCCTGCCGTTTTAAGCTTTTTGAGTAAGAAGCAGAGAAAATGGCTTTAACACAAACGGTAACACACTGCTGTCTCTGCTGCCGACACACACACACACACTAGAAACACACAATGTCCTTTAAGAGGTGCTGATGTCAGAACTCTGCTTGTCTTTGTGCTCAGGATTACTGAAGCAAACCTGAGTGTGTGTGTGGTGTGTGTGTTTACTTCAATTTTCCTCAGCTTAATGTATTATCCCTATCGTTTCTGACACATTTTACCAAGACACTCTCTCTCTTCTGTCCCCTGTTTGTGTCTGTGTCTCTCTCTCTCGCCGTGATTCTGAGGAGCAAACTGCTGACTGCGTTAGGCTTTATCCATTTAATGTGTGTGTGTTTTAAGTGTGTGCATGCAGATGCATCACATGGCAGCGCAGTACTTCATGCAGTGCAGCCTACATAACCAAAAGTATGCGGACATGTGTCCAGTAAGTCAAGTCCAGCATCGCTTGACAGGTTCTTATAAAGAACAGAATTACAATAAATCTAAAAGTTTTAGTCCTGAAATCTCAGACCTGATAATGCGGATGGAGGTCCAGTATGATACCATTAACTTATAGTACCTTTTTTATAGATATCGAAACTGATACTTTCTGCACTTTAATAAATAGGCAGGTCAGGAAGCCATCGGCCGATGTTGATGATGGACACCTCTATTAATGATCAGAGTCAGGAGCATCCTGGGATAGACCCCATATTCACCTTCTCGTGAAGAAGAGCTTAGTCCTTTAAATTCCAAGCCATCTTTTGCTATTTTGGTACACTTTTTATGTAAAAATACACATAGCTTTTAATCCCAGTAAGCATGCAGACATGATGTTTCCAGGACAGCTTCAGTTGTCAGATTATGAGGCTAAAATGATGTAAAATGAATGTATGAATAGATATAGCAGCATAAAGGCCGACCAGAAGAAG
>JBAFTB010000026.1:5203341-5224978 GCA_037177355.1 Melanotaenia trifasciata | reverse complement strand
GTTGGAACCAGTGCTTACTGGACTTCCTGTTGCCTTTCTATCATCTCCAACCAGTCTGCCCATTCTCCTCTGACCTCTGACATGAACCAGGCATTTTGTTCCAGACAAGGAATTCTCTGTCCTAGATGTAATTTACCCCGAGAATCGTCTTCAGACATCACACCACCTCTTTCTGACTCTTCATTCAGCATCTTTATATAAAGATAAAAAAATTGAATTATTTATCTTTGTCAGAACAAATCTGGACCTTTAAAACACACACATACAGGTTATTTTAAGCAACACGCCATGAAGCCAGAAGCTCTCAAAGTTAGACTAACACGCCCAGATAATTTGGTTAAGGGTCAAGTTTCTCCTGCAGCTAAACTCAAACTGCCTTCTCCTTCTTCTTCTTCTGATAACTGGAAGAAATTGTTCCTCAATAGTCTGTGATGTGATGTGTTAACTGGAAGGAGCCCAACTCTCAAATGTATGCTGGGACAAATACAGTGGTCCAGTTAACTGGCCTGCAGCTGTTAAACTTACAGGAGGTACTCACCTGGCCAGACTTCCAGAACATAAACAGCATTTACAGAGCATTGTTTTTGCACCACGGCTACTCACTTCAGTCCCACGAAGGCAGACCAGCAGGGTTTCCATGTATTCCTGCTTCAACACATCTGATTCAAATTAAATGGATCTAACAGCCTATCAGGTTTTACACAATGACTCATTAATTTGACTCAGGTGTGTTGATGCAGGTATACGTGGAAAACCTGCTGGATTGTGGCCCTCATAGGACCGAACTGAGTAGCCCAGGCAAAGTATAAAAGCATAAATAACTTTACATCTCTATAAATGAAAAGGTCAGTCGAGTTATTATATATAAATATAAAGTATATTGTGCAAGATAGAGGTAATGGAACAGGGAGGAAAATAAGAAATGAAGCGGGGTGAGAATATAACAACAACAATATGATAATCACATTAATGTTCATGTAAACAGATTTGGTGTCAGCAGATATCCAATTTTAGTAATCAGATATCAGCGGGTCGGAGCCATATAAAAGTGTACTGGTGCTTTTCTAGTTAATTTCATGTGATTTTATTTAATCAATTTATCTTTTTATTATATTTATTTATTGTGTAAAGGTTTTTATAGTGTCTAAGCAGCCGGTATCACAAACTTCCATCTGGGTTAATAAAGTTTATCTTGTCTGGCTTTAATTGACTCCATCACAGTGTCATTCCTCCCTGAGTTCTGGTAGAAGAGGGAATGAACAGACCGGCAGGTGAAAGTTCTCCACTTAGACCTGACAAATTTTAGGTATGTATGACCAAAAAATTAAACATACCTGACAAATTTTCGGTTGCTTGTTCGCCCTGGAAGGTAAATAGAGGAATGTAGGTATGAAGTTTTAGTGTGGGCCAGCTCTTATTAAAATAAATTATATCTCACAGGATTATTGTAATTATAATGTGAACTGGAGGTTTATTCTTTCATTTGAAAGCGACAAACTTCAGTATGAAGTGAATGTAAGTAAATGTGCACAGTGTTAGCATAGCAGTTAATTTGCACTTATCGACTCTTGGCTGGTTACAACTGTGCGACCCTAAAGCCCTGAGTGTGACATGCAGGTCATAGATCAGTGGTTCCCAGCCTGTTTTCCCTGATGACCCCTTCATGCAACTACCAAAAAGCTGTGGACCCCCCACCCGTCCCTTGTTGAAACCATTCTTAGTTTTATGCTTCATTAGCTGCTTCTCACCATAAATGACACATCCTGACTCCTTTTATGTGATAAAACCAAAGTTCATTACTTATTTTTATTTATTTATTTCAAAATAAGGACCACCCATCTGCACTGTGGCATTTCTCAGACATGTTTCATTAATGAAATGGTGCAACGTGTTTTCAGGCCCCCAAAACTCTGGTTCCATGTGAACGAAACACTCAAACGATAAAAACTTAATACACCTCATCTCGTCTCTGTGTGGACATGGCCCTCATTTAAATCACACTGTCTCTGAACAGTCAAGGTCTCAGGGACCCCCTGTGCTCTTTGGGGGACCCCAGGTTGGGAAACACTCGTAGAGAAGAAAAGATCAAATTTGAGTGTTTAATGTTGTCTGTGGTTTCCGGTTTGAGTTTATCCCCCTGTTCATTCCCTGTACCAATCTGTTCCTTAGTTTCTCTTCTTGGTTGTCTTTGAGTCGTGTTTCCTGTTTTATTTTGTCGTTCATCTCCTCGTGTTTTACATTCTGTTCCCTCATGTTTTCCACGTAGATGTCTTGGTGTTAGAAACTTGAAAAAGTTGATGTGAATACACAGACCTGGTTCTGGAAGCTTTCTGAACATGAAATATAAAGTGGTCTGATTTAATGTCTGACTCCTGCAGTCAGCTGATGACCAGCTGCTGGTTAAACCAAACCTTTATCAGGTTCATTACTGATCACCTGCTCAGGCAACACAAACTGCAGATGCCTCCTCGTCTCCTGACAGGGGAGCGAGTGAGGTCACCATGGTAAACAGGAACGAACTCGCCACGAAACGCCGCTCTTCTTCTGCAATTACAGACCACTCTGTGGAATTCACACACACCAACTCCATGCCTGAAGAGCCCTCCCCTCCCCTCCCCCCTCTCTAGATCAGAGTGTGTGAATGAGGAGGTGGAGGACGAGGAAGGTGGGAGAAGAGAATATGGATGGAAAGAAAGAAAAAGGATGGAAGCAGCAAGTCAAGATAACAAAGGAAGGAAGGAACTAATGAAGGAGAGGAAGCACACAAAAGAGGGCTGTGATGGAGGAGTGGTGTGTTATAGAGCAGCGGTGTGTGTGTGCGTGCGTGTGCTGTCAGCCCTGTGATTGGCTGAGCTTGGCTAGATGCACCAACAGCTGAAAGAAAACGAGAACAGAGGAGGAGAGGGAGGCTGCAGATAGAGGAGAGAACACAAAGAACGAGTGTGTGAGTGTGTATGTGTGCTGCATGCTCGCTAATGTGCATGCATGCATGTGTGTGTGTGTGTGTGTGAGATATCCAGAGGTGTGTGTGTGCAGCAGCAGCAAGCAAAAGCGAAGAGAAGGAGGAGAAAGAGGAGGAGGAGGAAACCTGATCTCATACTCTCTTTGGATTTGCTTTAATCGTCATCAGCCTTGCCGTTAGCTTAGCCCGGCCCGGTTTGGCCCAGTTCGGACCCAGTTGTGGTGGTGGGGATGGAGCGGTTCCTGGCCCTGCTGCGACTGCTGAGCAGGAGGAGACGAGGGAGGAGGTACAGGGCAGACGACGACTACCAGGAAGGCTACGAAGACGTTTACTACTACACCAGCAAGTACAACACACACCTACTGAGTGAGTCCCATAGAGATGAACTGAAGAGAGAGAGAGAAAGCTTATCAACAGATTATGACACTTGGAGAAGAAAGGGAGTGTGTTTAAGTCATCTTATGAGGACATGAGGGTGTTTATTCAGTCAATTGGGACAGAAGACTGTTTTCAGTTTAAAATGTTGTCCTCTGGGATGAAGATAAGTGTGTATGTGTGTGTGTGTGTGTGTGTGGTCTTTTATTATAGATGAAGGTCTTTAGCAAGTCGCTGCTCAGTTACACATGCTCAGGTATCCAGGTGACCGGGGGGGGCAGGTGGCTTGTGGGTAATGAAAAGGGAGGAAGTGTTTACTGCGGAGAGAAATGTGGACAATGTGGGAAAACACACACACACTAATTCCAGGTTGAGCATGTAGTTTTACTCTGGTTTCTGACCCAGCATTTGTTTTCACCGTCACAACTTTTCATGAATAAAAGAACATTTCCTTCCTCTTGTCAGCCTTCTTTATCAAAGATCATCATTTATTCTCTTATGATCCACACCAGAGTTTATTTTACTCGTATTTGATCCCCGGCCATATTTCCAGGGCAATAAAATCACAGATGTCACTGCTGTCATTTTAGATGATTTATTTATGTCTTTAAATAACAACAAGAACAAAAACAGCAGCTCAGGGTCGGAGGTGAGCTGGAAAGTGTCTCAGTTTTTTATCATCTGTGTGTGGATAAATTCAGTTTGTTGTAAAAATAATTTGAACCTTAGGGATTTTAGTAACACAAGTCGGTGCCTGGAGATCCGGCTGTAGCTGTACCCATTTTTAGAAGGTGGCAGGGCGTGGTTCATTCACGTCGTGTTATAATGGTTTTATTAAGGTTTTGAATTTGCACTGAAGGTTTTATTACACTTACAGTAACAAATGTAAGGCAATCCAAATTTATTTATACAGCACATTTCATGCATGAGGCGACCCAGTTTGTTGTAGAATATATACAGTGTGTTACATATGATACAAACAGACGTGAATGGGAAATACATCATCACTGTACACGCAAGAAAATATATGGAAAAGGAAAAACTCTCTATCTTAATGAAATGCTTTGGGACCTGATTTACCAGAACTCAGGTTTGGACCAGACATCAGATTTTCTGATAGTTTTTTTTTTGGAGTGATATGTTTCAGTCTTTCTTTGTTTTTATGAGGACGTGGTTCAGTTGAGACCTGTAAAAGTTTTTCAAATCATGCTGAGCCGTTAGTCCTCTTATCCTGGATCTTTTCTCCAAGTGGGTTAAAAGCTTGATTTGATTCCTGCTTTAATACGTTAAAATTTTGTCCAAAATGACGCCAAAGTTTCTGGATTTATTCTTTATTTTTACCATTGCTTTACATCTTTGGACCTTCAGCTTTGTTTCCAAGCACAGTAATATCATTTTCATCTTTATTTATTTTCAAGTTAGCTGACACATCCACGTATTGCTTTGACTTAGCGTAAAGGGGTAGTTGGGATTTTGTGGATCAAAAATTATTTAAAAATTTTGGGTAAAACTAGTTTTTGTTTTTCACACTTAAACGTAATGTAGTGCTGTACTTTGTGCTCCTCTACGTCATGAGAAAATAAAAAACTCAGACCCCTTCAGGTCCTCGCCGTGCAGGCATAGAAGCCAAGCCCACGGCGCATGTGTACGGATGTGAACTTGTTATCTGACGTAGATTCACTAGTTTCAGACTTTTTGATTTTTACAGAATTTTTGAGAAGGTATTGTGGCAATGGGACGGATTTGTGCTTTTGAGGGGTGTGAAAGTAACACCGGACTGACCGCGTTCCAGCTGCATCACGGTGGCATTCTGACCTCCACGGTGGGGGCGTGTCAAATGGGGAGCGCCCACGAGTGCAGGCTACCTGGATTCACAAAATCACGAAATCACAGGACAATCTTGTGATTCTCCACAAAAGCTTTTACGCTGCTCCCGTGTCTGATTTCCTGTCTGCCCGCTATCTGAGTCTCAGCTGCAGGAACTGAGTAGTTGGTTTGACTTTTTCTGATTTCAGTCAGACATGTTAACACGTTTTAAAAGACCGTTTTGCTCAGACTCTAATGTGTTGTTTTTAGTTTGAGAAAAACTTAAGCTTATGGGACATGTCTACCAATATCTACTCTACTAGAGCAAGTAAACGAAACTAAACAATATTTTCTTGTTCACCGCTACATTTAATAAATCTGTGATCGTCAGTGGGATTTTGAATGTGGTTTTCATGCGTTTTTTCTTGCTTAGTTTTGCAGGTTTGATTCAATATGAGAGGAAACAATGAAGAGAAATTGTCTGATCAGTAAACAAACCAAACTGCGTTAATATTCCAGTCAGATCCTCGTCAGATTCAAAAGGTTTATCTGCTGGGATGAATTTAGAGCGTGGATTGATCTGGTGGACGAGCAGCTCGGCAGATGAAGATGGTGGGATGTGAGAGGAGTGTGTTGCAGTGATCAGGAACAGCTGGAGCAGCTGGTTCGTTTGTTCTGGACAGGTGTGGAAATCAGATTCTATTCTTGTCTCTACTTTTCAGTTTCTGTTTGTGCTGCTGCTTCATCAGGATCTTTTAAGGCATTTCTGTAGATTAGACAGAGCAGCTCATGCAGGGAAAACACTGCATAGGAGAAAAGATAGAGGCCTATCCATGTTTCTGTTTCAGGAGACTTTGTCTGCTTTTTCACTTATTTTTAGTCCAGTTCTTGTAGCTGATCATTTTATAGGGGTGTAGTTTTTGTTTGTTAAGCCACTTAACTCCGACCTATGAATCATTTAATCATAGAAAAGGCTCATAACTCAAGGGATCGACCACGCCAGGACTATGTACCCTTTTAGTCTTTATAAGGATTATTTTAAAATGCTTGTCATCCAAACGTCCTGGTTAGATTCCCTTCCATCCCGGCCTAATTTTCTTCACTTGTGTCCTATTGTCTTGCCACTAGTCCTTCCCTTCATCCCTCATCGTCTTGTCCTTTTTTCACCAATCCAGCATCTGGCTTTGCAACCTGTCTGACTCTAATAAACCAGTGTCAACACATAATAGCAAATAACCAGTTTTAAATGGGGTCTTTAAGCTCTTTCTTTAGTGTCACCTAAGAAAACCAGCAAAGATCAGACAGTCTGACAGACAGAGGTGATTCCCAAAGAGCTGGAAACTTGGCGTATCTCAGCATATTGGCAGAAACTGGACACGTGGAGGACAAAATAGAATAGACAGACAGAATCACAGACTAAAAATCAGGACTAAAAAAACTACCTACAGCAGATGAACAGGATCTGAAAGGCCCGAAGAAATAGGAACAAATCCAGGAAAGACCTGAACCAGGACCTGAGAGATGCATCTGGACTTTCAGCTGATCCATCTGCCGTTGACCAAAGCTTTATTAGAAATGATCTCCATGGAAATGTGGCTGTCAAGAAGTCATTCTTAAGGAAGGGAAACAAAAAAAAAAGGCTGAGGAATATCACATGACACAAGAACTGGACTGAAGATTGGTGGAAACAGGTCTGATGAAGGATGAAGCCTCCTCGGGGTCCGATGGATGAACTCTGGTTCACATCTGAGCCCCTCCACAGTTTCTCCATCAGGACTTGAACTAAACTGTTTACGCTGATTAAAGAGTCTGTGAGCGCCGCGAGCGGCTGATGAAAGATTCTGTTTGTTCAGCCTCAGATGTTTCTCAGTGGAGTCGACCAGCAGGTTTTAATGGAGGATGAGGAGGAGTCTCACTCGTCTTTATGTTTCAGATATCATACACATCAAACTAAACACCTTTATGGAAGCTCATCAGTGTAGATGTGATCATTTATTCATTTTTAAGGATCATATTTGTGTGTGTTTAGATGGTAAAAGCTGAACCTAACCCTCCTGTCTGACTGTACAGTGTGTGTTTGCTGCAGAGCTGCTTAAAGGCATTTCTCCAAGCTATCAGCTAGCTAGCTCAGTGTGTGTGTTATGTTAAGCACAGCGTGTGATTGTACGTGAAAGCAATTTTCAGTTGGTTGACTGGCTAACCCAGACACACTCCTGAGACCTGGTTTAGTGTTATTTCCTCCTTGATTTAATGTGTGATGACTCTGTTAACCTGGTTTTTTATGTGTTAAAATAATCAGCTGTTCCTGGTTGTTGTTTAATTTAATTTCCAGATTACATTTGTGGGTTTTTTTTTCCTCTTGATCAGAGCTAATAATTTTAAAGAAGGATATAATACAACAGAATTATGATTATTGACTCTTTGGGAGCTTCTCTTTTTACTTAACTGGTCTTTTGGATGTCTCGAACTAAACAATGAATACATTTCTGTAAGACAAGACATAATTTTGACCCTCATCGCCTCATGTCATCACTTAAAAACGTGTCATTCAAACAGTGTGAATAATTTTAAATACCAGTACAACGGCTCAGTTTTCATTCAGATTTATCACAAATGTCCACCAAAAATCAGAAACATTTAATGCAAATTTTAATCTATGATTGTTATTTGATTATTAAAAGGTGATTAATTGAGATAATCAGAAGTTGGCATCAATTCTTCAGCCAGAACTGCAACTAAATGTGCAATATAAATATACAATAACGAGCTTCCCAACACTATGAATGTGTAAAAACACACAAACACTGCTTATAGGTTTTTAAGTTTTATGTCAACACAAGAAATTAACATTAAAACCTAATAAAGTAACAAGAAGTCTCATTCTACCGAAACCCCTCAGCTGTGTAAAGAATAAATAAATCCTTCATATTAACTCTGCATTTTTCTAAAAAAAAAAAAAAAAAAAAACTAATGAAAAGCCTACAGGTCCTCTACCTGGACTTGGGTGGCTTCTTTCTGGAAACTACATTGTAAAAATGCTTTTGAACATTTCTTTTTTAACCTGAGTAGAAAAGCATCCAGCTAGCTTTGACTTCCAGCTGTCGTTTGACACATAAATAAATAAGACGTTCAGTGAACACGGCACATTTCTGTAAACCTGACCGGAGTTGTAAAGAATTAGAAAACTGAAAATAACACTAAAACCTTTCATTCGACTGTTACATTAGAATAAACTAGGGCTTCAAATGATTGCAATTTTTAATCATGATTAATCACAGCTTTTAAATTAATCACAAATTTCAAATCATTTCAAAATGACTAATCACCTATATGCCTGAAATGTGCCCGTTTTTACTGTAATGTATCAACAGAAAGAGCCAATGCTACAAATATTTACTGTTAACCGACCTTCTCTTGGGTAAAGGTCAGATGTCCAAGGGTCAGTAAATGCAGCATGTTGTTCTAAACATCTCTACTTTGGGGTAAATGTGTGATGGTGTGAACCATGAACCACTAGTTTCCTCCTTCTCCGCTAAACTGTAAACAAGTGCAATGAGAGAAAAGCCAATCAGCTGATCGCCGACAGCCGTCGCTTCAGAAACAGACGACCAGAGATCCACTAAAGCAGACACGTTGGTGCAAAACGCAGATGGGGTGTCGCAGGTTTAAAAAATAATGCGGGAAAAGTGCAGGTGTGGAACCCTTCCCCCGGGGAAAAGAGTGTGTGTTAAAACACCCCCATTCTCCATGGAGGCAATGTCCATGGTTTGCTCCATTAACGCTGTGTTTATTCTCAAGTCCGTCCATAGAACCACCCGGCCGATCTTTCCTATCGTCCATCTCCACGTCATGACAGAGAAATGATGGATGTGGGGCTTGTCATGCCGAGCATGCATTAATTGTGTTAAAAAATTTTAACGGAATTAATTACATAATTAACGCAATTAACGCGTTATTTTTGACAGCCCTAGAATAAACAATCATTTAACCAAACTGCAGAGCATTTACTTTAGCATAAATAGCTGCTGGTTTGTCAGGCTGGTGAGCCGTCCTCCACAATGACAGCTTGATCATTTTTGACTCTATAACCAAAAAAAAATATATATATAAATATCTGATAAGAACGATATAATCCGTCTGTTTGGAGGGAGTAACTCCTCCTCTGCTGTGCTTTCCCACTTCAACATGCTTCTTCTGCAACATGGACCAGAAAGAAAGTAAACACGGACCTTTATCCTTGTTTTTCGTCACGGTTCAGACGTGATCCTTTATGGATAGTGACATCTTTACAATAAATTAATGGTAATGCTTAAAAACCCACTCTGGAACAGATTTTCCCAGTAACGCGCCCCCTATTGATTGCTAATCCAGTATCCATCTGCATCCTACCTGTACTGATAGATCTCTCCAGCCAGTAAAAAACAGTCTTATCTTGACTCTCTTCTTATCTCCTGCTCTGTCCCTTTCTCTCTCTCTTTTCCTCTCCTCCTCCGATGATGTCTTCTTGCGTTTCTTTGCTGAATCAGCCGTGGTGCGCATTCAAAACGACCGGTGTGTTTATATCTGCTTGCTAGCATGTGACAGTGCGTAAAGCGAAGCTCGGCTGCAACATCACGCAGCATCCCGGAAGAAAAACTTGTATAATGTGGTTTTTCAGAAATGTACATAACAGATGTAACTTTGCCATTAAATGAATCAGGAATGCTGAGTTATAAGGTCAGAAAGTTGCGTCATTAATACTGCAATCAGTTGTGAAATGAAGTAACCGGGACGTCCCTGTAGATGGCACCAGTTAATTTACTCCCGCTTTGGGAAGAGATGTTTTTCACCATTTCTCATTTCAGTCTCAACAAAAATAGGGTGCATTGATTTGGTGGTTTCTTTGTAGAAGCTAAGTGATGTAACGCAGGATCACAGGGGGTTTCAGATCTTTCAACAACCAGACCCCCTCCCTCAGGCGACCCAGCCAGGGTTAAGCAAGCCCCAGCTTGTGTCCAGGTAGCGCTACCCTACTTGCCACGCCTCTCCCCTCTTGATTCACAGCCACCTTGACGCCACTTCTGCTGTGTCGGTGGCAACTTCCTTAGCTGACTGGCTCCTGTGATGCCCAGCATCTTGTAGGCCCTGCAGAGGGATTGGCCCTCAAATCCTTGGCATCACACTTTTCCATAGGCATTGTCAAGGTCCAACCACAGCACAGCCAGGTCACCTTTGTTCTCTCTGGCTTACCTGATAAGCTGAGTGACCACGTCGGTGTGCTCCTAACAGCCAGAGACCTTCGGATCCCTCCTTTCTGGACCGAAGTGTTGATGTAGGAGTTTTCCAGGAAGTAGTCTGTCAGTTGCCTGGTGACAATGCTATAAAAGATCTTCCTTCAACACTCAGCAGGGAGATGGTTCGGAACTGATTGATGTTCTGAGAGCTTTCCTCCTTTGAGATCCACACACCCTCTGCCTGTCTCCTCTGATCTGCTACCTTGCGCCTCCTCCTGATCACCTACAGGGGCCCAGTTCTTGCTCTCTACGTTCGTCGCTGTAGGTCTCTCTGAGGTATTGATCGACCTCAGCTTTGGAGCCGGCGAGTTGACCACTGCGCTTCTGCCCTAGCAGCTGTTTTGTGAACCCAAATGCATTTCCCAGCATTACCACCTTCTGCTCAGTATCTGGAAGCATAATCTTACAATTTTATCAGAATAACATCTTGATATATAGATGTTACACTACATATAGATATTTAACTGTTGTCATTTTAACCTGTTATTACATGCATCATGATGCCAGGAAGGAAGAAAAATGTCTGGAGTGTTTTTATGTCTTAAAATAGACTAAATGAAGATGTTTTGCAAGTTTTAGGGTAACCATGGTGCATAAGTTAAAAGTTTTTTACTTTGACATGAAGCATGTTGTTTTAATGTCTTCTGCTTCAACAATATGGAGAGCTGTTTTATTCATAATTAAATAAATTAATGCTAAAAATTAATAAATATCCCATAAAATAAATACCAAATAAATACAAAATGTACATTTTAATGATTATTTATTTAATGACACTTTTTTTATTTAATATATTTTCATTCATTCATTTTTGCTTTAAAACTTTTATGTATTTATCTGTTTAATTTAATGTGAAACTTATTTTGGAGTCTCAGTTCTTATTTCGTTCTTTTTATTTCGGGTTCTTATATTCAAGTGTAGGGGCGTGGTTTTCTACCAGTGGGCGTGGTTATTGGACTGGGTTTGGCTGCAGGGCTCCATCCACTAGTCTCTGTTCAGTCCAACCCAGTGTCAGTATGACGAGTCCATTAGGTTCCCGAGAGACGTGAAAGCGTTTAGTGGGACAGGAGGACATAAACTGGCACAGCCGCGATGCTCAGTCAACTTTGCTAGAACGTGGAAGTGATCTAAATGCTCCGCCATCGTTGACTGAAACCCACAGATAACCTTCGTTTCCCTGATCTGCCTGCCTGCTTCTTCTTCAATGATAAGTAAATAAAACATATTAAATAAATCAGTAAGTGTCAATAAATAAATAATTATTGAACAATGTACATTTTATTAATTTATTTTGTATTTCTTTTATGGGATATATATTAGTTTATGTATTTATTTATTTATTAATAAAACAGCTCTCCGTAAAAAAAAGTTACAATACATGGTTTTAGTGTAAAAGTGTAATAAAAGGAAAAGTTTTTAAAGAGTTTGATATCTGAGTGTTGCTTAGACCCATTAAGATGAACATCTAGAGGAGTCTAATTAAACAAACTACATATCAAAGCAAAGATCACCACTATTTGCTTAACAACACGCAGGAGTCAGATTCCAGAGTTTGGTCTTCGTTGCTTCATTTAAATGAATGGTTCTGTCAGTTTTCTGGCCCTTTCCTGACATTTGTCGTCATTATTTGTCATTTATGGAGCTCCACAAAGCAGTTTTTCTAGTATTTTCTACCCACCATAAAATGTGGCTGAATTTAGTCCGTAAATAGAGGAAAAGGTGGAAATTATGACCAAATAAGACAGGATCGTGCAATAGTAGACTTTGTCCTAGAGAACATGACGTTACTGCATTAATGTCACATTTATCTGTGTTCAGTTATAAACATTAAACAAACTGAAACTCAAAATAACCATAATAGTTTCCATAATAGTCCAATGTTGCCTGAAGCAAAAAAAGCAATTTTCCTTAATCTTACATAGTTTGCTTCAGGGCAACAGTTGCATTTTAGGTTTTCATTATTTAATTAGCCTATAACTTGTAATAAACTATAAAAAATAAAGGTTTACTCATCTTGTAGTGGGAATATATTATTTTTCCAGAAAGAAAAAAGCTGGAAATGAACATACATACATGGGGAAATGATAGAAATAGTTCATGAAGATACGTTTCTTGGGTTGATAATTGATGATAAAATAAAATAGAATTACCACATTAAACATGTGCATGAAAAAAATTTCAAGAAGTATTTAACTAGACACATTCTGGACCATAATTCACTCCATATTCTTTACTCTTCACTGGGTTCACCTTATTTAAAGGGCTGTGCAGAAGTCTGGGGTAACACATAAATTATTATCATTATCTATGCTGCAAACGATTATTTATAACACTGGTTACAATAATCATACAAATCCACTTTTCATAAAATATAAAATTAATGGATTTGTTCCAGTCTGCACAAATGATGCATAAAGCAATAAACAAGTCCCAGAAAACATCCTGAAACTTATTTAAAAGAGAAGGAGGTTAAAATTGGATGTGGGATTTAAATTTAAGTCCATACAACTTTGTTTATGTGTCTCAGTTTGTGGAATTAAGCTGTGAGCATCTAATGCAGGGATCCTTCATCCTGGTCCTCAAGGCCTGGTGTCCTGCAGGTTTGTGGCAACACTCATGTCAGACCTGTTTGTCGCACCAACCTGTGTTCAGAAACCCTTTTAGCGAAACAAGACGAGTTTTGTTTAGTTTTTCTGGAAATGCTCTGAAGATGAACCGGTCCTGATCCGGCTTCTAGCCCCTGGAACAGACCCGTCGACTCTCTGTCGCTACACCTGGTTATCTGGAGCTCAGACAGATGAGGGTGTTTTCCCCACCTGTCTCTTTGTGTGCAGAAAGAAAGACATGTTTTTTTACAGTCTGACTACAATCAAACATTTAAAATTAATCCTGAGTCGTCTTTTATTCTGATGAAACCAGCTGGAATTAAAATACAGGACTATTTAAAGCAGATCATATGATCTCAGGTCTGAAGCATCAGGCCGCCACGCCCCCATGTGTGATGTCACCTGTCTCACGTCTCCCTGCAGACGGCTGCCTGTCGTCCTCTGAGCTCTACATGATCTTATTACATGCTGAAACATTATGATGCATACATTTGCACATAGATGAAGTGCCTGATGCATGATGCAGAGCTGAGAGCGGTGCAGTTCTCAGAGTTCACGTGTGCTGCGAAGGCTGCTGACAGAAAAAACTGCTAATTAACGCTTAAATCAGGACGCAATTAGCACCACAGTGTTCAACATGATGGAGATTAAAGAGCAGGAGGGGCGGATGGCGCTGGTTTAAGTTGGAGAACTCAAATATGTTAAAAGCAAAGAAACATCTTTGTTTTCCTCTGAAATGAGCAAGCCTGTGATGAAGTGCACGCCTACATGGGTTTCTGTGTGTGAATGTGCTAGACTCCCCTGGACTCGACCAGCTCTCAGGCCCACGTCTTCCACTTTAACGCTGGCTGGGATTGGCTGCGAGCTGGCCGGTCCGGAGGCGGCGTTCTTCGCTCGATTATCTTCAGAGCCAACAAATGCACACACACGAGCGGAGAGGCAAAAAAAGTAGAGCAGAAATCCACAGTTAATTAATCTGCAGGCCTCTCAGGATTCACAGCGCTTTCCCCTCATTATTTGGATTTGATGTTTAATTAGTTCTTTTGAATTAAAGAATAACTGACTCCATTTTTTTTCCTTCTCTGGTTCCTTTCAAACCGTTGGTAGTTTATTAAGCAGACCTGGCTGTTAGTAAGACAATAAATTTTCTTCTTTTTTTCCACTTCTAATGTTCAGCTTTAGTATTTCATGTTAGTTTAGGAATCTAATGTTTGAGCTGCAGTTTTATTTTTCAATACTGTAAACTGATCTATATGTGTCTATTTTTACCACACAATTATCAAAAGCATTCATAATAATGTTTTCATGGGAATAAACAAATTGAAAAATATATAACCATCAGATCAAGCAGTTTTTTGTTCATTTTTAAGGCTTTTTGTTTAAATATGTTGAAAGAAACAAAACTATGAGATCAGCTTATGTAATGTGTATTACTTTTACCTGAGAAAGGTCAAATGCCACATTGAGTTGTTGCACCTGGACATACTTAAAACATCTGTAAAGCTCCATGTTTACATTTTTAACCTCTACGTTTGCACAGTTACTAATTCCTGGGTGTTATCCTGTGATTCAAAGGTGGTTTTCAAAGTGAATAATGTGGAATGTCTTTAAGATGGAAATAAAAATGTTCATTTACTCATAGACACATATGATTAACATGTCACGTGAACCTGGTTTTGGACAATACTTGAAGCCTTTAAAGGCTAACAGGAGTATTTGGGCTTATTGTGGTGTTTACCGTGTTTTGTTTTGAAGTTGGTTGCTTGCTGGGTTTATGTGCTAAAGCAAACCTTACTGTGTTCTTTGAGGAACATGACCATTCAGATTTTCTGCCTGCAGCTGTAAGAATAATGTTCCTGTGCTCCAATAACGCCCTGCGTTTCTGCTGCGTATTCCTGGACAGTTTAGATGAACTTGTGTTCTTAAAAAGAACCATTATAGGTCATGATATTAGGAATGGTGATGTGACTTGAGATATTTAAAGAAGTACTTTAATCTATGGTGCTAATCTCAGGTACATTAAGGAGGACTGCATTCCATTTCTGTATCTAATCGTGTCAGTTAAGCTAACAAACATTCACGAAAGTACCGTTTCCTCGAATTGGTATGCAGCCCTCACAAATACACCTGTTCTCATCGTTTTGTCAAGTCTAAACATTTTTGTGCTATTGATATTTCAGTAATAATTATGTTTTTTTATATCATTCACTCATTATCTCTTAGATTAAATGATTAATTGATTGACAAAATAAAGGCTGTGCAGATTAATTGATAAGGAAAATGAACAGCAGCCCCGCAACTGCTGCGGACGACCTCCTCACCAGCATGACTCCTGAACACGTCTTGTTCCCGTGCTCACTGAGGATGTAGTCCTCTTGTTTGAATAACTGTTATTGATGTGTCAGTCCAGGTTGTGGTTGGGTTCGGGGTAAATTCAGTGTGATGCCCTCCTGGTTTCATTGTGGCGTTTGAGTCTGACAGAGCGCGGCTGATGTTGTGTTGATGACTGAGCTGTTGCTGCCTCCCATCTGTTCCTCACGCACACATAAACTCGTCTGTTGGGCTGTGACTGTTCGCACTAATTAAAGGGTTGCACATCCGTCCTCTTCTCTTCCCGTTACCAGAGCGGTGTTATTAGCACTCAGTGTGTCTGTGTGTGTGTGTGCTTACATAAGAGGATGTCACGGTGACTCAAACCCTTGTGTTTAACTTTGGGCGGTGGGAGTTGACATGCAAACACACACTTACAGTGGTGTGCTCTGATTCTGTTGTTTAGAAATGCCAGCGGCTGTGATGATAACCTGTAGTGTGTGTGTGTGTGTGTGAGAGAGAGAGAGAGAGAGAGAGAGAGAGTGTGTGTCAGTTTGTGTGAACACTTCTTTCATCTCTCAGAATCACTCTTTGTACGGTGCGGGGTCGCTCTCTCCCCTCAATTATTCATCAGCTTGTTTCCATGGTAACGACTGCAGTCGTGTGTATGTGTGTGCATGTTGTCGGGAGGATGTTGATGTGACAGCAGCTGGACGGGTTTCATCACTTTATGATGGTGTATTATTACATGTGATGTACACACAGACTGTAAACAGGCGGAAGCACTACAAGTTATCATAGTAAAGTGACAGCAGAGTGTTGATAGAGTGACCTGTTTCATAGAGGTACAATAGAACAGAAGATTTGCAGTAAAACAACAAAAAACAACAGAGTGATAACAGAACAGTTTTAGATCAGAATAGTTATGGTAAAGTGACAATAGAACAAAAAAGTGAGAGTAAAACAACAGTAGAGTGGCAGTAGGATGACATAAAAGCAGTGAGGTTATGCTAGAGTGACAATACAACAGTAGAGTCACAGTAAAACAACAATAGAATGAAAGTAGAGTGGCAGTACAGTGATAGTAGAGTGACACTAGACCAGTAGAGTTATAGTAGAGTGACAATAGAACATTAGAATGACAGTTAAAAACAGTAGAATGACAGTAGAGTTATGATAGGGTGTCAATAAAACATTAGATTGACAGTAAAACAACAGTAGAATGACATTAGCACGATACAAGAGTGACACTTGACCAGTAGAGTTATGGTAGAGTAACCATAGAACAGGAGAGTTGTGATAGATTGTCAATAGATTAGTAGAATGACAATAACATAATAGTAGAGTGACACTAAACCAGTAGAGTCATGGTAAAGTTACAATAGACCAGTAGAATAACAGTAAAACCACAATAGAATGACAGCAACATTACAGTAGACCAGTATAGTGATGGTAGAGTGTCAATAGAACAGTAGAGTGATGATAGAATGACAAGAAACCCACAGTAGAATGACAACAGAGCGACAATAAAATAGAGTTACAGTAGTAGAACTGCAGTGTTTTTCTCTGGTTTTGATTCAGAGTAAAGTAGAACCTGCTGTTTCAGTCAGCAGGTTCTACTTTCTTTTGCTCTTTATTATTTTATTTTATTCTAGTTCTTCTGGCTCTTAAAGGAGCAACGGGCCCACCTGGTTCTGGTTTATTATGTTAATAGTTCTGTGCTGCTATTAGTGGCTTTTCTGGTTCTGCTTCCTTTGATTCAACATGTCAGCTGGATCTAATTCCTCTGGTTCCAGATTGTTCTACCTTTGACAGACAGCTATTTTTAATCTGGATTTTGCAGGTTCTGTTTCTCTAGGCTTCTTTTTACTTGTTTAAACTGGTAACACTGGTTCAGACAGGATATGGTAGTGCTGTCGTTATTAGTAGTATTTGGTTCTGATTTATATAGTTGTTGATCTGTTTTTGTGGATATTAAACATAATGGATTTATGTGTTTTTTCCGTGTTCTGGTTCTTTGGACTTGTTTTTTCTGGTTTGAGCTGGTATTTCTGATTCTGACTTACAGTATGTGGATCTTTTTGGACCGTACTGATACAAGCACCATGGATCACAGCTGGTTCTGACATGTCTTGGTACTGACTGTGGTACTTTGTGGTTTCTGTAGGTTCTTGCTTCATTGGTTTTGAGCTGCAACAGTTCTGCTGCAGGGTTGATTTTTGTCAAGAATTTGTGATTCTGTGGGTCTAAAAAGATGTAAAATTTGTGCTAAATATGGGATGTTTAATATGTGATTCTAAAAATGTGGTGGGTCACATGACCAGTGTTCAGTTAGGGTGTGACATTGTGGGTCAGACCCAACATGGAGGCAGAAACAGTTTTTTTCTATGTTGTGAAACAGGTGTTGCAGACAGTGTTGTTTTTGTTTTACTGTGATTTTCCTTGACGTATTGTGTTCCTACAGTGACGATTTTGGTTCTGTTTATACTAGACACATACATGAGACCTGAAGATGTAGTATTTAATCCTGAATACTGTATGTTTATCATGGTATCAGCTGCTGTTTTTTTTTTTTTGGCTATATCGTTTGATTCCAGATTATTTTAAGTTTTTAAGTTGCTTCTGGTTGACTTGGTTCTTTATGCATTTTATTTGTCATGCTTTGTCTCTCTGGTTCAGATCAGTTCTGACTAGTAGTGTCCTCTCATTTTGTCCTGATTCAGGTTGGTTCTGATTTATTATTTGTTCAGGTATTTCTAGCAGGGCAGTACTTTCTGTTGTTTGGTATTGTTAGTAGTGGTACATTTTGAGCGTCATGTTTTCTTTAATCTGTGCTTGAGTAGGAATGTGTAATGAAGGAAAAGTGCGTGAAAGCAGCTTTCTGAGCTGCAGTTTCCTGCTGTGCTGCAGCTGTTTCTCCAGCAGGGGGTGCTATAGACTCAATGCAACTGACAGGGAGCTAGACCAGCAGGAGGCAGCACAGATCGGCACTGTCCACCTACAAACACTGAGAACAAAACTCACTTATATAACAACTCTGATTGTGCTGAGAGTCATGAGTACTCACAGTAAGGCTGGTGGAGAGACACCGACACAGAAGGGCACATAGAAGAGGAGAGAGAGCCTGCTGACCTGCATTTTACTGCAGTTATAGTAATATCACAGTTAATACCTTCATACACACAGGCTGAAACTAATCCCGTGTAATCTATTGCTGAAACACTGACCTACATGTCTGAGCACTTCATTACCTGCGGCAGGACACGCCCCCTCCTCCAGCCAATGATGTCACACACTGCACACTGGCTTCTCTCTTATTGGCTCTCAATGCTGACATAAAAATACTAGAAACAGCTGCAGCCTCACACTAGATCACTAGTTTGATCTGTTTTAATATGGTCACCCTGGAATATAAAAAAAAAACAATGTGAAAACAAGACTGTAACAAATATAAATGAAGACTTTAAGACTTTATTCTGACAAAAAAAATATAGCAGAATATTTAATAGAGCTTCTAAAGCATTAACTCACAATGTAAAAATACAACACTGACATTGATTTCCAAATAAAAGTGTGAGTCTGCTGAGACCAGAGTCTGGATTTTAGGGGATAACTGTTACTGTGGAAACGCAGGTCTCTGGTCAGAGGTCTTATCAGACACCAGTCTTCCAGATCTAGGAGGACCAAAAGCTGTTTCTCAAAGTCAGTGATGCTTGTGTGGTGAACAAACAAAAATTTAAACGCTTACCCCCCCCAAACCAATGTCTCAAACGTACACAGGGTCTTGTATGTGCACAGATACCCTTGAAATTTCACTGAAAAGAGCATTAATTCCTTCAAAGGCTACATGGCATTATATCAGTTTTTGGGTGAAATTTGGGTGGTATCCTAGAAACATAACCTTTAATCATAATGTTGATGACTTTGAGAAACTAACCAGTTTCTGGAAAATGTTCTGTTTTTATTATGTTATTATAAACCACTTATATCTAATTGTGTTGTGGTTCCTGTACTGGAGAACGGCCATGTTAATGCTGCAAAAGACAAGTAGATGAAGAGTACAGCTGAGAAAGCAACAGGATGGGATGTTACACAATTCTTTGCATTTTTAATACAGGGAAGGATGCCAGAATAACCCCTTCAAGTCATCCTACGTTTTTTGGGAGACTCTTCTTTTGGAATCCAAATGTTATGGATTGGGTGGGTGGGTGGAGCTTGAGAAACTGCAATCCACTGATTTGTTGAAAGAATAGTCACTTCCTGTGTAACTGGGACAAAGATGGAACAGTACCATGTATAAATATACCATGGATATTTTGTTTTTTAAAGCTACATGAAAAGACAAATTAACAAACAGCTAATTGTGTTCTTTTTAACTACTTTAACTATAATTCACAGAAGACATTGCACCACTAGGACGTCAAACTACTATGTAGCTGATGTATATTGCTACCTGGCTTATACCTCACCTAGCAGGTAAGGGTTACACAACAGAGATTAGGGTTTACTGCTCCAAAATATCCCACCTTGAGCCCAACACCTTGGTAGAAATGGGGTTAAAGATGAAGAAAGTGAAGGAATCAATGTGGATTCTGGTTTTTGAAACATTTGAGTGTCCATATTTCTCATAAAAGAAGACGAAACAAAGACTATTGCTAATATTTTAGAAAAGGTTGTGGCTAAACAACCTACAGCTGTTTAGGAAAAGAAAGGCAGTCTTGATCATTTTCAGTCTGGTTTTCTCTGGGCTCTTTCCGTTGGAGAATGTTCTGTATTACTGATTGTCTGCCTTTGAGACTGTAGACTATCACATCATGCCTGATTGGCTGAAATATTGGGTTGGTGTATCAGGATCTACTTTGGAAATATTTTTCATCATATCTCTGGGTGATCGTTTTCTGTAGCTGCTGCCATATTCTAGTTCTCTTCCTCATTCCTTACGTAAAGCCCCATTTCCACTTAGTAAATGGTGTGGTTTGGTTCAGTAAACTTTAATCTCTGTTACGTTTCCACAGCCTACTGCACCCTTATCTAGTAGGTAATATGGCTGCAACTAATGACTATTCTGATGTTCAATTAGTCACGACTATGATTTTCCCCTGGCGGACATTATTGCACATGTGCAACTCTCAGCAGAGATAAAAAAAAAAGACGATGTCTCACTCTGTAGTTTTTTTTTTTTTTCTTTGTGCATTGAGCAACTCTCAGCAGAGATAGAGAACAAGACGATGTCTCACTCTGTAGTTTTTTTTTCCCCTCTTTGCGCATGTGCATTGTGCAACTCTCAGCGATGAGATGGCTCACTCTGTATTTATTTTTTCTTTCTTTTTTTCTTTTTTTAAATTTTTTTTTTTTTTGCTGACAATAGTCGACGGCTAAATTCGTTGTCGACTATTTTTATTGTCGACTATCGTCGACAACGTCGACTAATCGTTGCGGCCCTAGTAGGTGCATGGTGGAATGCCACCATGTAGCGTCTTTGTGAATCCCATCATGCTCTTTGTCATTGCTCTTTTTACTTTATTTATGACATCTTATAACAGAGTATGTTTTCAGTTTTCAGTCAGTTCCTCCCGTCCTCTTGGACACGATATCTTAGGGACGTCATGAGGGAATTGCTTCATATTTGGCACAAACATCAGCTATTTTTCTAAATGACAAACAGCTTTTTTTCACATGAATTGTCTACGAAGTCTTTTTGGGTCATATGTGATGTCTTAACTTGGGAGCAGAAGGCAACATTTTGACCCAGTTTTGGCCTGATGCAGAACTGGTGATTATTTGTTGGTTGGCAGCTGGTTGACAGTCTACATCCATCCCTTCTTTGTGTTTTTCTCCTCGCCTTTTTTCTAGTCCTGTCTCATTTCTTTCCATCTTTTATTTTAAAAACATTCTTCTTTTTATTTTTTTTATTTTTGCTTATTTACATTTTCTCATCCTCTCACTCGTCTTTTATTAATAACTTTTTTTTTATCAGTTTTCTTGGATTTAAATTTCTTCCCTCATTTGATCATTTTTCTTTCTTTCATTAATTCCATTTTTGTTCCATTTCCTTCTCCTTTTTTTGCATCTCTTCTTTTCCTCCATTTTCTTACTTATTTCCATCCTTCCTCTATTTGATCTATTCTTTTATCCTGGATTCATTTTCCTAATTTCTAACCTCCATTCATTAAATTTGTTAGTCTCTTTCTCTTTGTTAAATTAATTATCCATCTATTTTTATCTACAATACCTACCATCCATCCATCCATCCATCCATCCATCCATCCATCCATCCATCCATCCATCCATCCATCCATCCATCC
>JBAFTB010000026.1:5192300-5203241 GCA_037177355.1 Melanotaenia trifasciata | reverse complement strand
CATCCATCCATCCATCCATCCATCCATCCATCCATCCATCCATCCATCCATCCATCCATCCATCCATCCATCCAGCTGCACAAACACATTACAAACCAGCAGAGGGATACAGCAGCTTCTTTCCTCCCCCTCTCTCTGCCTCTCCATCACCCCCCTCCTCATCCTCCCGCTCATCTTCATCCTCCCATCTGCGCAGACTCTACCCCCTCCACCTTGCCCCCTCCCCCCTGGCTGATTTTTGTGGAAGAGCTTCACATCTGCAGCGCTCTCTGCCTGCCTCGCGAGCCTTAATGACAGTCTCAGTTTGAGGAACTCCTTCAGTCGGCAGCTGGCAGAGGAGGAAGAGGAGGTGTAGTCTTCGTTTTTTTTTTGTTTTGTTTTGTTTTTTTTTGTCTGGTGGCTGCATCTGCATGGCGCTGGGGGGGAGGCGACGCTCGGCTCGGTTTCACCATGATCGCCGTGTCGTTTAAATGTCGCTGCCAGATCCTGCGCAGGGTGAACAAAGGTAGAGAGACATAGAAGGACACTGGGAGATGGAGAGAGCGAGTGTGTTTGTGTGTGATGGAGTGCGTTTTCATGTGCAACATACATGCATATATGTTGGTGTGCCATTCGCTGTAAACTGCTGACATTGAAAAGAGAGAGAGAAGCCGTTGTTTATGGATGGAGCAGCTGTGTGTGTGTGTGTGTGTGTGTATGTGTGTGTGCATGTGCATGGTGTGTGCTCGACGTAAACGATCTCCAGATTAATCCATTCAGTCGATGGCTGCAGGTTTGCCGTGGAGATCTTCAGAGTGAGTGTGAGCTCAGAGAGGAAGCCATGCATCTTATTTTCATGGATTCCTGTGTTAACAGGAAGAAGGGGAGGAGAAAGGAGGGCAGACTAATGGTGTATGTGTGTGTGAGATCAGGTTTATTGGTTGGATGTTATGTGTAGACTCACCTCTGGGAGTCTGGTGCAGCTACAAGCTTCAGGTGTTGTTTCCTGTTGGATTTTTTTCCATCCAGCTCCACTTTGGGGGAAAGTCTCTTCAGATTTGATTGTCGACACTGAAACTGAAGTTTAAGAGTCAAACTGCTCCTTCATATCTTGTGTGGACCTAAACATGAAATATGATGGAGATATAAATAATAGAAGATGAAAAACTGAACTTTTGAGATTGTGGTTGTACTGAGATGCATTGAAATAACCACATTGTTCTGTCAGTGAGCTCCATTCAACAAACGAATTGAACCAACAAACATCAAGAACTTGATTCTTGATTAAAGCTTAGAAACTGAGCTGTACAAAACTCCAGATCCATCCCTCATTTCTTTTTATTTCCCTTCCAGCTGCCAGACTTTGTTTTAATCTTTTGTCAGATTTTCCCACTGTGGAGCCCCGTAACGACGGCTAATTCAGCATCCGTCTTCATGCGGTCTCTTCTCTGAGATCTCCCCTGTCAGTAAAAGTCAGTTCGATGTCGCTATTAAACAGGTCAGAAAAACAAAGTTTTAATGTAAAAAATGTATGTAGTGTTGCTTTAAAGTGATCTCCAGCTTTCTAAAAGTCTTTTAAAGTTTTCAGTCAGCCTAGTCCTTCTACCTGATCATTTTCAGAGGAACTAATTTTGTCTGTGTTTCCTAATGCTTATCTATGAATAATTCAAGCGTAAAAAAGGCAAGGCAGGTACATTTGTACTTCACAATTCATGTAAAGAACGAGTCAAAGCGCTTTACATTAAACATAAAAAGCAAGGTGCAAAAGAATTATTAAAAATAGTATTAAATAAAAATATAAAAGAAAAAAGATATGGCCACCTCTGCAACAGTTTCACCCAGTCAGGTCTTCCAGTGTTAACTGTAAATCTCCAAAACTTCTGCTTTTATCATCACATTTGCTATTTCTGTACCACATCTGAATGATGTGAACAGAAACCTGGAATTTGTGATCTAAAATTAAACTAAAACACGGTTTTTACTGTGAATCTTGGTTCTGTTTTTCAAGAAGGTCAAAGGACTGGTAAACAACCTTAAATTAAACTTCTTACTCAAGGGATGAAACCGAGTTGTGTCGACACATAACAGGCAACTTAGCAAAGAACCAGTTTTAAAATGGATCTTTAGGCTCTTTGTTGCCAGCAGCCTGTCACAAGGACACCTCATTTTTCTCATTTCTTTGAAAACATCATGTCTGCATGTTAACTGGGATTAAAAGCTTCAGCTTTTACATGTAGTTCTACATAAAAAACAAACGGATGGAACAAAAATAGCAAAACATGGCTTGGATATTTAAGGGTTATGAAACTGAAGGAAAAGGTTGAGGCATGACATAAAAACTGGACTGAAAATCAGTGGCAACAGGTCTGATGGAGGGATGGATCCTCCCCAGAGCCTGGACCTGAAAAGCTAACAGCCAAAGAAAAGCTTTGGGAAGTCCTTCAAGAAGCCAGGAAAACTATTTCCATTAAAACTTTCACATATATCAATAAATCTCTATTAGCTGTTTTCATAGAAACCTTGAAGAAATGATGAATGTCTCGACTTTTCCACTGAGCTTTATCTAATTAAAGAAGTCATGTTCCTCATAATGGTTTTCCTCGGTTGTTGAGCTTTTTTTGCCTCCTTTAAACATTTCTGACATTTACTGTCACGCTTTACTGGGACACCAAAGATCCAATTGAATTATCATTATACAACCCAGATTGTATAACGTCACAGATGGGGCCCTTTCATGGCACTCAGAAAAAAACACTCCAATTATAAATGAATGAGTAAATACTGACAGCAGTGGCAGTGCTTTACTAACACACACAGGATACTCACAATTTATTGGACTCGTTAAATAATCTGTTTATCAGTTATTTTATATGGCATTAGTGGTGGCTCAGCATTTCAGATTTTTCAGATAAATCAAACAATCAAATAATGGAGAAAATAATCTGTTATAGAACAATAATCAGTTGTAGTTTAGATAAGACTAAACCTGAACTGAATGCTGTTAAATCCTGCTTTTACATTATTACATGACTAACACAAGGCACAAGGCAGAAACTGTCTCTACGTTTACTTTAAGGCTTAAAAATATGTTTTTTAAAGCAAACCTTAATGCAGGAGTTGTAATTTTGCACATATCAGTGCTCATACAGAAAGGTGTTAATTATTTGCCCCAAGTAGAGAAATCTAGACAGTTGTAGAGTTTAAATAAAAAGTAGAAACTACTGGAAGAATGTCTCAATCAAATTAAATTAACATAAATTAGATTAATACGGGAAACAAAGTTGCTGATTGAGAGGTATTTAGATACTGCAGTTAAAAACTGCTGCAGCTGGTTGACTGGAGTCAATTAAATAGAAGCTAAAGTAGAGTAGAAACAGAGGCTGGGGGTTTTAAATGAATCCAGATTCAATTTATTTATTATTCCTGCAGATTAAATAATGAAATTAGAAGATGTTACCTTGTTATTAAGGTAAAGTCAGTCATAAATTAAAAACATTACTTTTTGGATTAGCTGGGAGCTTCTCAGTGAGGAATATTCTGGGTATTCCTTCCTACGTAGTGTTCTCACGCTGCAGGAATTTGGGTAAAACAGATCTGAGGTCTGTTTTCTCCTATGGTTTCTGATGTCTTTGTAAACTTCCTGAGGCATATTTATTGAATTTGCATCCAAACAACAGACGTTGCTGATGTAAAACGGAGCCGATCAGGACTCATCTCATCATTTCTGCTCAGAAGTCAACCCACCCATCTAGGGCTGAAGGAGTTATTCTAAAGATAGAAACCTATCTGTCTCAGTTGGATCACTAAAATGTGTAAAATGCTGCTAAAACCTTTAAAAAACAGATTAACACACAGAAGATGCTGTTGTAGGATTTGACTCAAATACTCCTCAGTGCTCTGCAGATTCTCCAAAGTTTCTGCATCTTTGTGTAAAACCAATAAATAAATCTGCCTCAGTCACATTTTTGTTTCTTTTGCCAGAAAATGTGTCTGAAAAGCAGACTGTAGTTTTGCTCTGATGAAATCCTGATTTTATACAAAATTTATAAATGTCCATTATCAGGGATGGTTACATTTTCAAAGCACTATAAAATATGTACTGTATCGGAGCATAAAAGTGGAATGGGTAGGTGTTGCATTTCTTTTAATGTATTTGTTATATTTCATCATTTTATTACAGAAAAAGTGGTTGAATGAGCTGGTAGTACTTTTTTCAGAATCAGTTTCATTGTCATTTACAGTTTAAATTAGATGATTTTTGTGTATTTTTGGGATGAATGTATGTAATAATATAATATAATAATAAGATAATGAAGTAGCTTAAAGCAACACTACAGAACTTTGGCACCCCCTAACGACGGCTAATTCAGCATCTGTCTCCATCCTGTCTCTTCTCTGAGCTCTTGCCAGCCAGTAAGAGACAGTCTGATGTTAATTCTGGTCTTATTTGCCATGAAGTGCATCCAAAAAGGCCAGTGTGTTGATATCCAGTTGCTAGCATGTGACACGGTGCGATAAAGCAAAAAGCAGCTGTATTGTGATGCTCCAGTTTGAAACAAAAAGGTCTACATTGTGGTATATTGGCCTCGGGATGCTGCAGGGCAATGATGGCCCGAGGAATGTGCATACAAAATGTTATTGTACCATCGAAAAGAGTTATAAACACTCTTTTTTAAGTCGGAATTTATATAGTTTTGCCTTAAAGTGAAACAGTAATGAACAGACTGGAGTCTGTTCATTACGTTCATCAATTTGACGGCCAGAATAGTTGCAGACCACTGAGGGTTAAAATGAATTTCACTGGCCATGTATGATAATCACCCTCAGAGATAGTTTGGCCAAGAATTTTATTGCTTCCTAAGTTCACGTAAACTGCTCAAATTCCTATTTACAATGTTGGCCTGGCAAGTGTAAGAAATCATTTGCAGGACAGGAAAATAAAATTAAATTATACTGGGTGCAGAAGCTGCGTGAGATATGGAAGTGAATGACCTTGGAGTGTTTTATAGATGAGAGTGAAGATTGTATTGCAGGGGAAAATGGTCTTTTAAACAATGACACATTTTGCCTCAGATGTGACTGAGGAATGATTTCTGTATAAAAAAACAAGCCTTGCTTTGATCTTTGATTGCAACATATTTATGTGATGTGAGAAAGACAACGTGTTATCAAGCCAGATGCCCAACTATTTGTAAACTGTAACCTGTTTAGTGATGGTCCAGTCCATTGTAGTGATGTGAGTGGCAGGTAGAGTAGCCCTGCCTTTGAGGCCAAACCACATAACTTAAGTTTTTTTTTAGTATTTACAAACAGGTTCAGATTGATAAAGGTCTACTGAATTTCCTGAAAAACTTTACAAGACTTAAGAACATCATCTGGAGAGGGACCAGAAGTGTATAAGATTGTGTCATCAGCATATAGGTGAGTAAAGGCTTTGCTAACAGCTCCAGGGCCATCATTAATGAATATAGAAAAGAATGTAGGACCAAGAATTGAGTCCTGGGGCCCACCTGATGGCATATGGAGACACTGAGAAAAATGGAGAATTATCTTTACTTGCTGCATTCTATTGAAAAGGTAGTTTAAGAACCATGACAATGCCTGACCAGATAGCCCAATACGATCTAGTCTTTGTAATAAGACTAAGTGATCCACTGAGTTGAAAGCTTTTGTAAGGTTGATAAATATCGCTGCACAGTGTGCGAGTTTAAATGTAAACATACTTGCTAGGGGGCGTATTAGAGAGTGCAGAGCAGACAGAGTTGTTTAATTTGTGGGGTGTAAACAAAACAATAAACAAGAAAACAATAGTGAAAGTTAATATTTGGTTCATTTTAAGATCACAGCTGAGAAAAACGACAGCAGTAAGATCGTAGATGGTATGTAAGGACCTGAAACTAAGCACGTTGTGTCTGATCTGAAAATCTATCTTTTTTACCGCTGTCCACTCTGTGACCTCGCATCTGGTCAACTATGTCTCTATGTCACCCCCTCTGGTTACTCACATATTGCAGTTTGTAAATGTATAGCGTTATTTTCTGAGGACACTGCACATGATGCTTCAAACAAACCCAAAATACACAAGCCTGCCATGATAAATACGTAATTAAAATCAAGTCCAGTAAAGTAAATGTTTTAACCCTAAAGAAAATATATTAAAAAAATTTTTCTTTCAGTCTTTTCATCTGATGTCTAACATTTTTAATACTTGTTTTAAAATACAGCAAGCATCGCTAGCTTGTGATTGACACCTCTTGAGTACTATAGTAGCTCTGCAGTAGTATGTAAAACATGCATTTTTCTGTAATATTGTTATAAAATGTAAGCTAGCGCTGATGGTGGTTAATACAGTCAGACTGTGTTTATGAAAGACTGACACCCATTCGTACTCTTACAGACATACATGTCTAGTGTTAACGTTAAACAGAAGCTAGAATGACGCCTTAAGATTCTGGATCAGCCTTTAAATTCATGTTGGATATGCTATAAATAAGCATTTTAGGCCCATTTTTTTCCAGAAAGGAGGGGGATTAAGTTGTGCATACATGATTAAAATGGAAGTGACTTCAAGGCTGAAATGGCTGAATTATAGACTCATGCTGAAAATGGTGGTTGAAATTTTAGCTACAACATATGAATGACCAGTTAAACCATTAAAAGATTAATTTAAACTAACCCAAACATCAGTCCATTTGAAGAAAATGCATTTTTTTAACATCTTCTCTTATGTAAGTGGTGTTTTTAACCACTATTCAGCTGAAACTGACATTCAAATGAACATATTTTCATCAGAGAGGCTTGATGAAGGCGAACGCTTGTTTATGTAACACATTGGGTAGTGTATGAATTAGTTTTGAGTCCACATCCTTGCAGCTGATAAGTCAAGAACAAAGACCTGCGTTTGATCTAAAATTAGCGGCTTGTTTTAATAGAAATGCTGCTGACGCCGGCGTTTTGAAGCAGCTGCTGCACGGCGGATGATGTTTAACCTTTAAAAGCAGAAAGTTTGACTCGTATTGAATGATGGGAGCATTTTATAATATTTAATGGCAGCAGAATACAGACAGTAAACCTGGACAATCTTTGGCTGAAACCTTTAGAGAGCGCTTTTTGGCTCCAGAGTCCATCCACCTTCTTCTTCCTTTTAATTACAGAAATCACAGGAACACTTGAACATGTTGGACCCCATTCCTCACTGGAAGCCACATGAGTCCAGGGATCAAGCTGGGACTAACTTTAATCATTTTTTGTACCATTTGAAGTTTTGCTGCCCTTTTTAAAAGAGTGGGTTTTTTTCCTCTAGCCAAACAGCTTCCTGACTTTAAAAGCCATGGCCGCAAGCAAAGAAAGCCTGAATCTAAACCTCACTGTGCTTAAAGCATGTATGTTTCACCTCAGTGTCAGGCCAAGATAAAGGTCGAGTGTGTTTTTACAACTTTGAACCTGCCTTGCGGAGCTCTATAAATACAGAAATTTAAAATGAAGCACGGCTTTGTCACACAAACCCTCAGTGGGTATTAAATATACAAGACAAGAAAAAAGCCATTTCAGCTCGTAGCTGTGGAAGCTCCGATGTTAACTGAAGGGTTTGTGGTGGTTGTAAAAGCACAAGTCTGTCTCAACATGAATTTTCTTTTGAAGCTTTAACCATCAGACAAATAAAGCTGTGTATTTATAGTAGTAATTACTAAAGAAGTGATTGATTAATCTATCAAATGGTAAGAGAATAAACTTTGGTTCAAACTGAAGGATGACGGTTGTGTTTCATATTGTTGGAGAAAATTAAGAAAAGTAGATATCTGCACTGTTAAAAATGTGAAAGCGACATTTTGGGGGCATTTTCTCATTGTTTTAGCTATAAGGATACATCAATCGTCCACTTTATCAGGTCCACCTTAAGATCTGGTGACTCTGGAGGCTGTTGGAGTCCAGTGAACTCATCGTCATGTTCTAGAAAGCAGGTGGAGAAGATCTGAGCTTTGTGACATGGTGCATTATCCTGCTGGAAGAAGCGTCAGCTGATGCTACACTGCGGTCATAAAGGGATGGACATGGTCAGCTACAGTACTCAGGTAGGCTGTGGTGGTTAAACCAGACCACGTAGGTACTAAGAGGCCCAAAGTGCACAAATTCTTCTCATTCTGATGCTCAGTCTGAACTTCAGCAAGTCGTCTTCACTATGTCTACAGGTGTGACAGCCCTAGGACTTTCGGCCTGTTGGGCCTGTATGTTGGGCCGCACTCCTTCTCCAGGATTGGTCGCTGTCAGATCTGTCTCCTCTGTGACTGGCCAGTCATGAGGACACCTTGCTATATAAGCTCCTGATCACCTTCATTCTGGGCAGTTGTGTCAAACTGGAGCAGTTTGCCACTGTGGGCAGGAGTTGAGTGTGTTTACAGCTCAGGTTGCCACTGAGGACTTGGTTTTGCTGTCTTGGAGCTTGTTTACTGTTGAAATACAGACGTTTGTCTTTTGTTGGTGCTAGTTGCTGTAGAGTTACAGATGTGTGTCTTTTGTTTCCTGTATTGACAGCTACCTGCTGTTGCAGGCTTTTTACTCGTGTCACAGGACGCTTTGTGTTAATTACCTTTTGTTGGGAAATTGTGTTTAGTAATTAATAGGTTACTTATTTATTATTATTATATTTATCATTAGGATACTTGGATACCTTTGTTGTTTGCAGAATGTTTCTTTTGTTATTTCGGGGTATATTCTGTAAATAGCTTTTATTGTAAGTATCCATCTCCGGCAGTTTGTGTACCACCCCTTTTCCCCTGGACTCTGTAGGGGTTTAACAACATGACTGAATGCACAGAGTTGCTGCCATGTGATTGGCTGATTAGTTATTTGTGTTATTAAGCAGTTGAGCCTGATAATGATCATTAGCTAGGTTTTACGAAGGATTTACGTTGTATTTATACACAACAGAAGAAAATCTGCAAAAATGAAAAACACTCATGTCAAAGTAGCAGATGGTCGAGAGTGGGTGGAGCCATCTTAGAAGGAAAATCCTCCAATCAGAAGAGAAACATTTACTCCAAGACAACAATGATCGCTTAGATCAGGCATTGTTCCAGTATACCTCTTGGTTCAGTGTTCTACAGGTTTTAGATGTTTCCTGCTCCAACACCTCTGATTCAGGTCAATGGATAATCAGCAGATTTGTGAAGAATTTGCTATCAAGCTCTTGGAGATCCATTTAATCTGAGTCAAGTGTATTGCAGTAGGGAAACATCTAAAACCTGCGGGACACTGGCCTTCAAGGACCAGGATTGAGGATCCCTGATCTTATTTTATCTATGAGCATGAGTGGACTTAAAAGGAACCAGCTAACAGACCCCTAGAGGGTAACACAGCCACTGGGTTGTTGTTCAAGGGCCTTGAAGTTGTGTTTGTTATCCACATGTGGAGAATATAAGTGATGACTCATTGCTTATATGACCAGATCACTGCTTTGTGTTTTCACACCACTGAACTCACAAATGTGCATTTGTAATAAGAGTTTTACACACTAGATAACTGTTTTATCCCTGAATACACAGTCATGTGGAAAATGAATAAATGGATGGATGGATGAATAAATCTAAATGAAGTTATGATTGAATTTTTTTTTTATAAACTTCAAATAATTTATACATTTATATATATTCTTATGAATATAAATATGCATTATATTTTATATTTTTATACATAAACTATATATAATAAAATTATTAACTAAAATAAATAAAAATGAAATACGTAAATACATAAAATAAAATTATGTGAATTGTACTGTAATTATTTTCCCCCAGAAATGTCCTTTTGTTTATTATATTTTCTAATTATACGTAAACATTTTGGTAATGTACGTATATAAAGTCATTTTCCTTCTTTGGACTAAAATAAAGGGTTAAATGTGGAGTTTTCATTATTTATCGATTACGTTGTTATTTTACCGAATCAGATTGCACTAAACTAAAATGTAAATTTAATGAAAAATTATTCTACAGGATATTTTTCCTACAGGAGTTTTGAGCATTCAGGTGTGTGCTAACACTGCTAAGGAGAAAACACATCAGCAGTGATCTTCGATCAGAACCGTTATGGCTTGTTTGACAGGGTTGCAGGAGCGAAAAACAGCATGGCAGCACGGCTTAGGCTGGCAAAGCTGCATCTGAACAAACCACAAGACTTCTGGAACAATGTCCTCTTGACAGACCAGACCAAGGTGAAGATAACTGGTCATAAAAAGCAAATTAGCACAAACACCTCATACCAACTGTCAGCACGGTGGTGGAGGCATGATGATCTGGGCTTGTTTTGCAGCCAGGACCTAGACACCTTGCAGTCTTTGAGTGGACCATGAACCCATCCAATATATTCTAGAGTCAAATGTGAGTCCATCTGTCTGACGTCTCATGAAACAGGACAATGAAACACAGTAGAAGATCTACAACAGAATGACTGAAACAGAAAAGAATCAAGGTGTCCAGTCAAAACCCAGACCTCAGCCTGACTGAAATGTTGTGGTAGCACCTTCAGAGAGCTGCAGAAACCAGTGCAGCAAACCTCAAAGGAGTGGACTGAGATTCCTCCACAATCCTTGTGAAAGACTGATAACATCATACAGAAAATCATTACTTCAACTTACTGATGCTAAAGATGCGTCTACAAGCTGCTGAGTCATGACTTGGACTTTTAAATCATGTTCTGGTACATAACCCTCAGAAGAGAAAGAAGATGTATATTTATTAACATATTCTGATATAAACGTATTTTAATTAGGGTCCGAGCCATACGAAGTATGGCAAGGCCCTATTGTGGTTGAAATGTTTATTAGGGTCCGAGCCATACGAAGTATGGCAAGGCCCTATTGTTCCTGAAATGTTTATTATTATTATACTTCTCCTAAGCGCTTCGACCCCAAATTTGACCCCCTAAACACCCATGAAAAGTTGTGAAACTTGGCACACACGTCAA
>JBAFTB010000026.1:5136866-5147727 GCA_037177355.1 Melanotaenia trifasciata | reverse complement strand
GAGAATCTCCCGTTCCACCACATCCCAAAGCTGCTCTACTGGACTGAGATCTGGTGACTGTGGAGGCCGTTGGAGTCTAGTAAACTCATCGTCATGTTCTAGAAAGCAGGTGGAGATGATCTGAGCTTTGTGACATGGAGCATTATCCTGCTGGAAGAAGCATCAGGAGATGAAGACATGATGAATCCATGCGGTCATATGACTTCCTGTTGCCCTTCTATCGTCTCCAACCGGTCTGCCCATTCTCCTCTGACATCAACAAGACATCCTGGTCTAGACAAACTGCTGCTTACTGGATATTTTCTCTTCTTCAGACCATCCTCTGTAAACCCTAGAGACCCTAGAGTTTAAGAACTGAATCAATAATAGAAGTAACGATTAACTTCAGTGACAGTTTGAACGTTAATTCTGTCAAATCTGCAAACTGATTTAGGACCGAAGAGCGAGTTTAACGCCTGTTACACCGAACCACACCTGGTCTTTTCATTTTACTTTTTTATTTTATCAATATATATATTTATTTAATATATATATATATATATTTATTTTTGTTATTTTTTCCTAAATTAGTTTTATTGTAATGTTATTTTATTCCAGTCTTTTAAAAGAAATTTGTTTTTCTATAACTGAAAATGATATAAATTCAGGCGTTAAGGTGTTAAAGAAAAGTTATTCAGACTTGTTAATGCTGATGATGATTCAGGTTAAAATGTAATTAATCAGCTGATCCCGTGAAGGCTGAAATGATCGTTTTGTTTCAGCGCCGTGATCGGGGAGATTGACGAGGAGACCGACTCCACGCTGGATTTAGGAAACATCAGAGCCGAGCCACTCAACTCTGTCGTCCACTGACCCCTGGCAGGATGGCCGTCTCCATGGCAACGGATGTTCAGGCGTGCTTGAGTCCCGGTGGCTCTGACTCTTCCTCCTGTTTGTACGTTTTTTTTATATAAATAAAATTTAGTTGATGGTTGTTGGATTTAGATTTTTATGCTTCGGGTGTTTTTGTGAAACGAGATTGTTTTAATAAAGTTGGATTTTTGGTGTTCCTACAGACACGAGTGAGTGAGTCATAACTGAGTCAGTTATGTTTCTTTTTATTCACTTTTAACTTGATTACCTTGATTAACTTGTTAAAAATGTGTCCGTTACAGATTATTTTAATTTTCACCATCCATCTGATATCAGGTCGCTGGAGCGTAAATAAAAAAAAATCCAACTTTCCTTTTTTCCAGCCACTTCCCCAGACATTTGGAGCCAAATCCAAACTTAATGCTGAAGCTCTAAAAACTCCAGGAAACAGAATTTTCCTGGAAAGTGAGTCAAACCGTCGTCATCCAGACGAGAGGAAACAAAGTCTGATGGTCTGCAGGCGACTCCTCAAATGTAGAAAACTAGTTTAACTTGTGAATGGTTCAGTAAAATGATGAAGACCCTGCAGGATGGTCAAATCGCAGGTAAACATCGTCGCTTCGCTCCCGAACCTTTCTGCTTGAATTTACTTTGTCCAGCTTGTGGGCTCTGGTGACATCTGCTGGACCAAACCAGCAGCAGTCACCTCACCGAGGGAAACGTTGAACGTGTGACCTGTTTACGCCCCACCGAGAGGAAAAAGACCTCTCAGTGACCCCTGACTGATCGGCTGGATAAACACATCTAAAACGAAATGGTGTTACACAATCACCGGTTGGATGATGATGATGGAAGAAGAAGTCCAGTTCTCTTTAAACAAGTCTCAGTTCATCCAGGCTTGGACACACCATGTCAGAAATGTTTATTTAGTTAAAATCACTATTGTAATGTATTTTGACAAACCTATACAGACTATTTTACATCCCACATTTATAATTTGTGCAACTGGACGTCCGGTCGATTACAGCAGTGTACGTTTAATTAATGATAATTAACATTCTGTCTCTAATGTGTTAACGTAGTTTAACCGATTATCTGCGTTGCTGCTCACTTCACTGCAGAAATAACTCACATAACTGGCACTGCATTAAACTTTTCCCCCACTTTACCTCCACATTTTCTTCATTTAGTCAAGTCAGGTTTATATAGAACATGTCCAACGGGTCATGCTGGCCAAAGCGATTCACAAACTAAATAAAATAAAGTGCATCATAGTAGAGAAATAAAAATAAAGCAATGCAATAAGGAAATTAAAATGATTAACTGGAAAAACAAAAAATTTTGTTCAATTAACTCGTCAGTATAATTTATTGTTTAAAAATAATTTCTTTCAAGTATTGATGTTCTTGAGTTTTATTTATATTTCATATGGCCCTTGTAATAAAGATATGATTTTCCTTTAAGAGGCAAGAAGTATCATGTCGATATTGATGAAAAAGTATTATAAACTAATGGTATCATATCGAGAGGAAATGTTTTGGTATGGCCCATCCTTACCGCAAAGCTATGTGCTGAATGTAATTTAGATTTTGGCCAGCAGGGGCTGCTGTTTACACATCTTTCAGTCATTTAGAGCAACGTTTGCGGACTAAGTCAGAGGTCTGCAACCTTTACAATCCTTAGAGCCACTTTTCCCTCAGCCCAGCTAAATAAAATGTTACGAGACCTTTTTTTTCAAAAATAAAAAAGAAGACAGTTTATAACTTTTTATAAATACCTACTATAGTAAATGTGTGGTCATTTTTGAAGAACCACATTTTTCTTTCTATTTTTAGGTTTTAAAAGAAAAGCATAAAACTTTTGCAAAAAGAGGACAGACTTTCTTCTATGGGAGGGATATTTGTGGAAAATAATGTAAAAAAAAAAAAGTCTATAATTTCAAACCAAATGACAAAGAAAACAGAAAAGAAATATTAATGGTACTTTTAGTGTCATTATGTTGTCGTAATTCAGTGCAATTATTCCATGAAAATTTAGAAAAATTGCTAAAAACCTACATTTGTTATTATATCTTTATTCAAAAATATTAGTTAGTTCTTTAGCGTTTTCGACCATGTAATAAGAGCCATTGTGGAAGGTCCACAGATCAACTTGCAGCTCCAGAGCCGCAGGTTGCAGATCCCTGAACTACGTCATATGTGTTTTGAATTCTTCATTAAGGATGGCTTCATCTGCTTTAAAAACATGCAACATCTTGTTCCAGCTTTACAACTTTTTTCTAAATCTAAGGCAGTTGGTTCAGGATGTCGGTAAAGTGCATCTGTCAGGACTCTGGGTTCAGACCATCTTCTGGAGGACTCGGACACAATCAAACTGCTTCCTCCCTAAAAGTTTTCCCAGATGCTCCTACCGGCCTTCTGTCTCAGAAAATATCTTAAACTTATTTTCAATTCTGTTTTATTTGTGTAGCACCAGTCTCAAGGCACATTTAACAATATAGTCCAGTTCAATTCAGTATCATTATGGTTGGTAATGTTCAATCTTTTGATGCATGTTAGTAGGAATCAGAGCAACATAAAAGTGCGTTCAGAGTTTGAGCCATAATTCAAAAACAGAGCGGTGCTGGGTTTCCAGCTCATTGAACGCCTCTCACTGAGGCAGCAGCAGTTCTGCCACCAAACTCTGTCTCTGCTGAGTTGTTTCAATGTGGTCCACAGTCAGAGCCTTCTGCAGCTGCACGATCTGGTCCTGACTCGGAGCTGGATCCTCGTAGTGGAGCCGCAGCCAGGAGGCGCCTGAAAAGACACCACTTCATCGGGTAACCATCATCATCATCATCATCATTAGCAGCAGCAGCAGCATCTCACCTTTCTTGACCCTCTGAGCCAGTGACACCAGCAGCTCTGCCCCCACACTGTGATTGACAGGCTTCCCGGCCTTTGATCGACCCGCCCCCAATTTGTGAATAACCTGAGCTAGAATCAAACCATCGATGTCCTGGACGACACCTGCAGGCAGACATAAAGAGAGACAGGTCAAAGCACCACTTGCCTGACTGAACTGAAGGTAAAAACATTATCAAGTACAATTTTATGTTATAAAAAGTTTAATGTAATGTGGTAGGAGCATAGACCAGGAAAAGGATGGCACATGTAAATGTGACCTTTAAAAAAAAAAAGCAAAGGTATAGATTTTAGGAAACAACTGACTGAGCATTACAACTAAAGTGGTAATCTAACTTGTTTACCAAGACAAGGTGCAGCGGTGCAGAAATTCTCAGCTCAGTGTGTCAGTGTAGTGTGTTCTCCAGGTTTTACCATCTGCAGATACTTTTAACTCCATTTCATGCTCGGATTTTCTCAGGATGCTGTAGTAATCAGTGTGGGCGGAGCATAGCGACCCAGCCGTCTCACTGGCCACGCCCTGAGCCTCCATCATGGCCTGGAATTTGGACAAAGCAACTCCACTAATCACAACATCAGATATTTGCTTTTTGCCCTCTGATAGGTCAGACACCAAGCCAGTCATCATCAGCAACATCCCTCCTATAGACGGACAAACAACAAAAACAACAACAACAAAAACACTTCAAAGAAAGATAAGGGGGGTGGGGGGGGGGTTCTGTCCTGTTACATGTTAGAATTTCACTCTCCCTGTTCCAGCAACACAATCAAAAGTCAACATATAAACTAAAGGAATATCTGTGTTTGAACATCTGTGATTTCTACCTGTTTGGTCTGCTGTATGTGAACTCAGGCTGCCTCATAAGTGGTAAAAAAAAAAAGAAAAAGAAGAAAAAAGTCAACACATCCTGCATCCTCATAAACAATTTCTGTTAACTGAAAAACAAAACAAAACAAAACAAAATAGAACTGTATTTATGACATTTTTACTTCAAATGGAAAACAGTTAAATTCCTGCTTCCTACAGATAGTTTAAAACGTCACTAGGAGTGATAAATACTCATCGCTATTTGTAATAATTTATAGATAGTCCTGTTATTTTGGTGGTGTTAGTTTTCAAGCGAGCAAGAAAGGAAGAACCATTTAAAAATGTTTTGCTTTCCCCAGTGTCCCTGAACGTCTCAGCAAAGCACCAGAACGTTAGTTATTAACAGGTTAATGAGCTTCACATGCTAACGCTAGCTTGAAGAGACGGTCTGAGTTTGGGGTTGCCGAAAAAACACGACTAAACAAAAACAAACAACACCCGTCTTTAATACCTGTAATTCTGACCACATTATCGACGTTAATCAGTAAGACTTTAACGGTTTTCATCATGTGAATCTTCTGACAGTTTCTAACGAGTAAGATCAGAAAAAAATAACGTTTGTTTTTTAGCTACCACCTGCTAACATGTCTGCCAATTAGTGACATCAGAGCCTATAATTAATCATTATTCTTACTATTTTGCAAATAAATCGTAAGGTAACGCTCTCTCTCTATATATATATATATATATTTCATATTATTGAGCTTTTGCACAGCTATTTTATTCTGGTCCTTTTGTATCTGAACTTAAAAGAAGGAGGTTTATAGTGAAGTATTCACTCTTGTTATCATAGACTAGATCTTTCTGGATCCTCATGGTGTTTCTAAGGTGAATGTGGGGGCTATCCCTGGATTCTCTGAATCTGACCATTGATAGAGGTCTCCGTCATCATCATCATCATCATCATCATCATCGGCCAATGGCTTCCTGAGATATTTACCTGTGTAACACCTCTATTAAAACACCTGGAAAACTGCTCAGGTTCACTTTTACCTTCTACTGTAGCACTTTACTCCTTCCTAGGATTACTTTACTCATTCCTAGGATTACTTTACTCATTCCTAGGATTACTTTACTCCTTCCTATGATTACTTTACTCATTCCTAGGATTACTTTACTCCTTCCTAGCTTTACTTTGTTTTGTGTATATTTCAGACAGGAGGCAGAAAAATGAGCATTTACTGGTAACTTTGTGTGAAATTAAAGCGGAATATACTCTTTGCATAAGTTAAAAGTAATTACATTTATTTGATTTATTCTTTTTACCATTGTTTAAGAGCGAAAGCAAAGCCAAGCAGAAAAGGAAAAATGAGCAAAATGCAGCAGTTTCCAGTGACGTCCTCGTGTCTATAGCTGGACTGTCTGATGCTAGATAACTGATTAAATATACAAACTTGGCTGACCCATTTTGTTTTTGGCTTCTCATCTTGTAATGTGTCCTGGGTCAATCTGATCTGCTCCATCATCATCATCATCATTTGGTTCTTATCATGACACAGAATAAAGAATTATAATGAATTAGAGGACGTAAACCCTCGTCCTGACTGTCCTCTCATGTTGGAACAGGTTTAAAGTGGATTCAGACCATCCAGAGGAGGCAGTGCTGCAGCTCTTGTTGGAGTTTTGTGGAGCTCAGTGACTGGTGAGTCTTGGGAATTTTGTTTTCATTGAAACTGTGGACACAGGCTGTATTTACAGAAAAAATAAATAAAAGGAACATTACAGTTTCCTCTAAGGGAAGCCAATCTTTTCTTGGGCTGGATATTGTCACTAATTTCCTGAATCGATTCGATTAGATTAACAACAGCCTATTTCGATTAAATCTGATTCGATATATTAATTTACAGCTAATTGTGTAACACCACCTGTTTTTCTTGAATATTAAAGACATTCTCAGATATTTATTTTTTATTAAACACTGAGTGAAGTTATCTACTACTCCAACAGGTCACAAACTGTATGTAGAAACACCAAATCTGACGTAGTTACCGAGTGTTTTGACCAGCTCCATCAGGTCGTCTGGTCCGTTCCCTTTCAGCGTCTCCAGAGACTCAATCACCTCCAGGCTGTTACCCACACATCGACCAATCGTACAGTCCATCCGGCTGAGGACTGCTCCCGTATGGATGCCCAGGCCGTTTCCTGCATCCACCTGAAAGATACAACTCCAGAGACTGATAAAGAGGTCAACTATTAACATTTTATTTTATAGCTGTAACGTAGACAGTGAAACTTATGCTCCCTTTCAGCTCCTGTCTGACTTTCAGTCTACCTACCAACAGCTTAGCTAGCTTTCTGGCGCTCTGCAGGTCCTTATACAGAGCTGCTCGTCCAAACTTCACATCCAGAACCAGAGCTGACAGAGACTCTGCACCTTTCTTTGAGATGATGGACCCTTGAATAATAAAACCACGCTTTAGATAGAGGCACTACTTTCTGACCAGACCCCTGATCCCAGTTCAGTACCAGTAATGAGCGGCAGGCTGTCCACGGTGCTGGTGGCGTCCCGCATAGCGTACATGACCCGATCGGCAGGAACTAGCCTCTCAGTCTGACCCACGATGCAGCAGCCCACCGAGTCCAGGATGCCCACAATCTGCAGTCGGGTGTAAATCAGATTTGTTAACCAGATTTCAGGAGATTTATGCAAAATATAGCCGAGAGTTTGCTGCACCTGTTCTGAGGTTTGCTGGATGTTGAATCCTGGAATCGATTCCAGTTTATCCAGAGTTCCTCCAGTATGAGCCAGGCCTCGCCCACTGATCATCGGCACCTAAAATAAAAACATAAAAAGCTAAACTTAAAGCTGATTTTCTGTCCTCCACGTCTAAAGAACCACAAGATTGCTCAGTTTTATAAAACTCTGCTGCAGTTTCAGTCATGAATCCTTCATGTTTTATTTCATCAAATTAGTTTTCCAGAACAAGTCCTGCTCGTTAAAGTGCCTTAAATTAGTCACAGTCAAAGTTAAGCAAACTTGGGAGATTTACATGGAAATATGTTTCATACCTTTGACAGTTATTACCCTCAAAACCTGATAGACTGAGAACAGTTTACTGAATTGTGGGGTTGGGTTGATTTTACTTATTTATTGTTTGAGATTTAATAAAGAGGCCTGTTGCAATGCATTAACCATAAGTGAGTCAACTATGCAGTCTATAAACTATTTGATGTATTTTGTCTTATTTATTTTGTGTTATTAAATGAATAGCAGCTTGAAAATGAGAAAATTCTCGGCCATCTAAACTAAGAATGTCATGATTATAAATTTTCTTGATACAATTGGTATGATCATATTTTTTTCTATAACCAAAGAAATCAGACAAAGATGACGTAAACTGTTTGTTGTACATTGTTGTTTTTCTTCCAAGTTGCTCGGATCTGCTGACATTGAAGTGACGATACTGACGGATGTCATAGCGTTTAATGCAGCAATTCATTTAGAAGTCAAGTTGTTGTTACATCCCTACTCTGATGCAGATGTTTGAGCAGCTAAAAAACAGCTCCGACATATGCTCGGCGGATTAAACGTTAACAGTTCTCCACTGTGGTTATCACAGACTCCCACATACATGTACTTACTGACTTGCATGTTACAACTTAATGAAGACTGAAGTTTGAGGTCTGCTTTCTTTATAAGAACTGATCGAGAGTTGAGGATCATGGCTAACATCTGCCGCATTTTTCATACGGTAGTTTTGCCAGACACATCTGGGATCAATGGATTGAGTTTATTAGCTTGATAGGTTAGCTCAGACCTGCCTTGAAGATCTGAAGTTTTGCAGTTAAACAGTTTATAATGAAGTTGAAAGCTGGAAGGAAACTAAAACATATTTCTGTAATTTAGTTAAAACAAGCTTTGGTCTGTTTTAACTGTTTGGGATGCACCATCCACTTTTTTCACTTCCAGCGTGATATCTGAGATTTGGTATCGGCCGATACCGCCAGAAAAACAGCACTGAATTACCTAACAAAATAATGTCTCATTGTGTGGAAAAGACAGATCTTTCTTTTGTGCAAGGCAACATCAAACCTTTTCCAGACCTGATGTGCACCCCTGCTGTGCAGACGGTTACGTGGATGTACCTTCTTATGATTGGTCAGTTTGGAATTATGAGTTTCTGGATTTCTGGATCTTCTCGCTGAATTTGTGTGGTAACCAGCAGTTTTAAAAACAATAACCAGTGGATCAAGTTGATGAGTAGCTCATTGAGTTATTTCTTCATTTTCTTCCACAAGCTAATAGACACTGGACCCCATTGTTGTTTTAAAAGAGAAAATACCTACCTAAAGTGAAGCATCAAAAGAACTTTGACCTGGTGAGTTTACCGGCCGATACCACCCCTGCTGCCACCTTCAGGTTAGGAGGAGAAACTGCAACACGACACCAAAACGATGCGCATGTCCTACGCTCGAGTGCGAGAGCAAACTCACCAGAATCAGCTACGCCGTAAGCGACCGCAGGCAGACGCTGCACGAGTATAAATCCAGTTTTACTTACATGGATACATGTTCACATTTCTCCTTTGTCCTGATGTGCAAAGACACGTGCAAACGCAGGTGAGCGCACTCCCACCAGCTGACAGGCAGAGAGCATGTGTGCAAACATACTTTAAGCCCTGAAAGTAGGTTTTAAGTAAGTTTAAGTAAGTAAGTTTTTTCACACACATAGCGCTCAGTGTCAGGGACCAGCTTAGGCAGATTTCTCTAGCTTCTCAGAACATTCACTGAGCAGGCTTTCCACTGAGGTAGTGTGAATAAGCTGCAGATGGCTGATTCTTTCGCTCGCTTTACTTTGAAAACAAATGTGAACCTCCGCATGGTTAGCACATGACGTCACTCAATTAGAATTACACTAAACAGATGTGCCCCTGTGGATCAAGCCCATTGTCACAGATACCCGATCTAGAAATGTCTTTAGTATCAGCACCAGTATCGATACCAGTATCGGATTGGTGCATTCCTCTTTTGTGTTTGATTTGAGCTGATCATTGACATTATCTGTTAATTAGGATTTGAAACCTAATTGTAATATTTAGATTATTATTTTAATAATTTTTATATCTATCTTTAATAATATGTCTGATGTGTCTGAATCTGTGATGTGTGAATATTTAAATCTGATTTAAGTTTTGAATGGACCTAAATGTTTTGAGGATGAACAAAATCTGCGAATTTTAGTTAGTCCAGACCCACCTTACACCTGCAGGCAGCTAGCGCCGGAGCTAACACCAGGCTAACTTTATCTCCCACCCCTCCTGTCGAGTGCTTGTCAACCACCAACTTCTTCCACTCGTTCGGCCATGACATCACATCCCCCGATAACATCATCTCTCTGGTCAGGGTCTTAATCTCTGCAGATTCCATCCCTTTCAGGTAGATGGCCATCAGCATTGCCCCTTTAAGACAAAGACATCACATCTGATGGAAGCAGCTCAGTTTGGACATGTCTGACTAAAGCAGGCTGGTTGTACCTATCTGACATGGCTGAGCTGTGTTAGCTGTAACAGCCTCAATGAAGAGTTTAATCTCTTCATCACTCAGCTTTTCTCCATCTCTTTTCTTCTTGATCAGATCTGGGATGGAAAGCATGGCAGCCTGAAAGAAATGAGCTCATCAAACCTTCTGCAAAAAGGGATTTTAGTAGTTAATACTTATATTTAAGGAGAAAAATATATGAAACCAGCAGATATTTTTTAACCGCGTCGATAATCCGATACAATGAGAACAGTTGCATTGCAGAAAATTAGGGATGTACCAATATCACATTTTTACAAACCGAGTACAAGTACCGCAATTGGTTAGGTCTATGAACATGGAGATAAAGCTAGCAAACTGCTGGCTCATCAAATCAGACAGAACACAGCCTCTCGTCTCATTACTAAAATACAGGATTCTGCAGGCAATATAATTACAACTCATAAAGAAATTAACGACATCTTTAAACATTTTTATGCAGAATTGTATGAATCTGAAGGAAAATGCGCTCTATCCCAAATAAATGGCTTTCTTGATACACTAGTTTTTCCCACTGTCCCATTAGAAAGTCAACCTGCACTTGATGCTGGAATATCTTTATTGGAAATTAAAGAAGCCATTAAGTCACTGAGAACAAACAAAACACCTGGTCCTGACGGGTTTTGCGCTAAATTTTATAAAAAGTTTGAAGATAAACTCTCTCCCGTTTTACAAATGCTTTTTAATGAATCTCTGTCCTTAGGCAATCTCCCTTCAACAC
>JBAFTB010000026.1:5106874-5125208 GCA_037177355.1 Melanotaenia trifasciata | reverse complement strand
TGGCGGAAATATTTCATTTAGATATTAATGAATGGTCTCAGATTGGGAATAAAGTGTATAATATGGGACCTTTAAAGCCAAGGTCCAGAAAATCATAATGCCTTTATATTTGCCTTTGTATATATATATATATATGTGTGTGTGTGTGTGTGTGTGAAATATATATGTGAAAAACAATTTTACCGGTAAAACAACATTAACAAATTAATAATTTATTTAATATTTATTTCTTTTGTAAGTGACCTTGGTATAAGCAGGATAATGCCCTCCAAGGTGGCCATTATCATAAATTAATGGACTTCGCTTTGCGTCGGACGGTTCAAGCCTCCGCGTCGTCCATTAATTTATGATAATGGCCACCTCGTCGGGCATTATCCCTTATATATTGTTTCATCGCTTCCACCAAACCTCTTTGTCAACGCTGCCACCATGATTTATCTATGAATGCATAAACTGCTTGTCTGTGTGCGCTGCATGTCTGCTGGTGGGCGTGGCCAAGGTGCAGCAGCAATACTGACTGACAGATTGTGCTCACAACAAGCAGAAATGTCTGCATTTTTAATGTCGGTCAATCAGCCCTTGAACATTTTCGTCTCGTCTCGTCTCGTCACATCAACAAAATCTCACAAACGTTTTGTTATGTTTTCGTCATCAGAGCCATTTTTAGCTCGTCACCGTCTCGTCATCATCATGAAAAAAAGGTTCATCAGAGAAATAAATTCGTCATTGTCATTGTTGACGAAAACAACACTGCTGTCCACAACTTTGGAGCAGCAACCAAAAAAGGCTGGCCTTCAGAAGGAGCTGTGTAGGAGATCTCAGCCCTGGCTGGAGCATGCTGGTGCAGCAGCTCTGACAAATACAATAGAGCTTAACTGTTTAAGGCTTTAAGAATAAGTAGTAAAATTTTGTACTGAGTCCTAGAACTAACAGGAAGCCAATGCAAATTAGCAGCAATGTGGTAATATGATGTTGTTGCCTTCTCCTTGTAAGCAACCGGGCAGCTGTGTTTTGAGAGAGCTGCAATTGGTACAAAGATGACTGATAGAGGCCATAATACAGGAAGTCCCAGTAATCTCAGTGGAACATGATGAGCAAGTGGAGGACTTTTTATACGTCTTGCTTGGGCAGATAGGGCTTTATCTTGCCAAGCAGCCTCAAATGAAAGAAAACACTTTAGACTACTGAACTGACTTGCCGGTGAAAGTTAAAAGCTGTCAACGATCACACCAAGATCATGAAGAACAGGAGCGAACTTTGTCGTAGCTTGATCCTAAACTTCATTGTTGATGGATTTCACCAGATTCATTTCTTTCCCATTATGATGAATGAAATTCTTCTATTGTTGTCAGTTATGTTATGGAGCTATGGGACCACCAGGGGGTCCAAGAATGATTTGTTTGTCTTTGAAATAATTTATGATTATTAAAATGACCCTCCTAGTGCTCATATAGATCCATGTCATTATATCCAATTAACTCTTAAAACTCCACTATTGCTTATATTATCACCAGTTTCTCTGGAACAGTAGTGTGTAACTCTGTGGTAAATTGTATTGGTAGCTTACCTTTAGGTGATCTATGGAAGTTTTCCAGGCATTTATATCCCATCCAGGAGGCTTACAATCCAGCCACACAATGTAGTGTTTATTCAGAGACTGACAAAGCTTATTTAGGAAGGAGGTGGGAGAGAGAAGTGGCCATCAAAGAACAGAGTCATCTTCTGTGCTCGGGTACGTCCCGTTGTCTGTCTCCGAGGGGGGCAACAGCCACCCACAAGCGGCGCTTGTTTTTGTAGTGGCTGAGCAGAACCATGATGAGCCTCCTAATGAAGTAGTGGTTTTACAACCATGCAAATCCTTTTCTACACAAACTTTTTTTTTACAGGAAACATTAATTTACAACCACAAAATGTTTTATTTGATATTGAGCACATAAATACTAATAAAACCTGAGTTGATTAAAATATTTTCTTGTCAATTAAATTGAATTAAATACAAGTATTTGTATTTAATTAGGCTCAATAACTGTTGATGGAAAACTATCACCAAACTTGACTGTTTACCTTTTACATTAGATGGCAACTTGGTTAGTTAAATGTTTGCTAAAATCTAGATATTCTAATTTCATTCATTAATTTATGTGCCGTCCTTTATCCCGTCTGTGGCACTGTATGTTTGAAACAGATTCTCAAACATTTCTTAAATCCTTTGTTTGTAGATTATATTATGATTCAGTGATGAGGAGACGTTCATCAATCTGTCACCAGTGAAGTTATCCAGTGAATCAAGGTGAACCTCATCTGACATTAATTGGAAAGAATCAGACATGAAGACGACGTTCTCTTTGTAGTAAATGACCGTTTATTATAAAGATTACAATCTGTTGCAGAGCTCAGCAGTTGTCATTATGTGCTCCAGTTTTTAGAAAAGAGAAGAAAAAACTACAAGTACACACACCACTCACTCCATAAGAAACTACAAACATACTGTAAAAAGAGGAAGCTAGAGTAGAAGAGGAGGGTAACCATTAAATTATAACCAGGAGGAGGAAGGTTTCACACGCAGGTTAGACGGGCAGGATTCTCAGCCAATCAGCAGGAAGCTGAGTATTGTTTATAACTCTGTCAGGGATCCATTATTACGTCTCATTCTGGACTCATCCTGGTTCTGGTGGAGCTCTTAAATAACGTTTTCATTGTGTCATCTAAAGCTCACTGAGGGTAAACAGGATTTAGGATTTAGTCTGATCTGGTTCTGCAGCGCCCCCTGGTGTTTGAGATCCAGATCAGTCAGACCAGTTCTGATTTAACTTTTCATCTTTGAAAATAATGTTTGTAGATTTGCTATAAAACAAAACTGAAGATGTGTTTTCATTCTTTAGTGTTTAGACTTTTTTTTAATCTTTAACTGGTCCAGCTGTTGATAAAAGTTCATTTAAATTTAACCCAGTTTGGTCAGATGTTTCAGTTACAGCTCCTGCTGTGTTAAGGTCTCAGCGGGTAGTTTGATGAGTTTGGTGATCGAGGATGTGAAACCAGGTCAAACCAGAGTGGAGGAAACCAGGTTTCCCCTTAAACTTGTCTCTGACTTGTTTCTGGTTTCTGAATGGCTGAGAAGTGCCACATCAGACAGATGTGTTGGGTTTCCGGCAGGGAACTGATTCATGGTTCCGGTCTGTGGGTGATGGAAACACAGTGAGTGTGTCCTATGTGATATTCAGCTAGTGTAAACAGCTGCAGGTTTTCATTGGTCCGGTCTGGTCTAAATATGATCAGTAAACAGCTATTTGTAGAATTTGTTTGGTCTTATTTGTTGCATGTTATTTAATGTCTGTCAAACATGTTAGAAACATTCCTGAATTTCCTAAATCCACCTTTCCAAATGTCAGCAGGCGTGTCAGTAACAGATGACTGAGGCCCAGTCATATGACATCATCTCCAGTCCTCCCCATAACAAAACCACCTCTACATGTTGATTAAAGAATTCACTTTGAACTTGTGTTTGAGTTTAAGGAGAATTAAAAGACTTCTAGAACAGTTATCAAGGTAAAAGTAATTAAAGTACTATAATGTTTGCCAACAGTCTGTGTTCGTTGTGCTCTAGTGTTGTTGGCAATATTACTTTCTTGGGGATTAATAATTAAACATGTTACTGGGTTGGGGAGAGGACACGGCCCCCTCCCCAACCCACCGCAGTGGGAAGGTTTTATGATCCAGGTATGGATCTAGACTTACGGTTCTCTGCCAACGCCACCGAGGACCCCTCACACTAAAACATGTTCTCTCTTCATTTTGGCCATTAAAATTGTGTGTGAAATGATAAGGTCCTCCTGACTTCAGACCCTCCTCTTAACAGCCTGAGATGTTCTTCATATTGCAACTTTTCTTTAAACTGGACTCTTTGGGGAATTATGAAACTTTAAATTAATTTAGTTCGAAGCTCAAATTGTTCATCTGCACCCTGACAGTGAGACTTGATCTACCAGGTCTTCAGGTCTTCATCCATCAGGGTGAGATATTCTCCCAGACACTCTGATGAAGTTTTTCACTCGTTATTTTTAGCTGTTGGCCTTAAAAACAATCATCAATTTTTCTATAACGTTTAGAGGAATTGAACTGAATCCTTCTGCTACCAGCTGCAGCTCAGCATCATGTCGAAGGATCTCTGAGTTTCTGAGCAGGTTTGACTCTTTAACTCAGGAATTGAATTCAGAGCTTTGCTCACATCTTCAGCAACTAAAACCTAAGTAGCTCAGCTGTTATCAGACTGATCCATCTTTTCATGGTTTATTTTTTATTGTTGCCCTTTAAAAAAAAAATTCTCTCAGTCCCAAACAGAGAATTTTTTTGGGACTTCAACATAACATTTGTGATTCAGAGCAGAACTGTATTGTTCAGTTTTCCAAGGCTTTATTATTGCTTCTTTCTTTGTAGTTTGGATGTTGAACTGGGAAAGATTGTTCTGGGAATGAGAGCCGTCATGGTGACACACGTTGATGATGAGTAAAAAGCTTTCCCAGCTTTCCAGTGGGATTTTGTATGTTAAACATCAGTCTCCTGGATAGTAGGTAAAATAGTAAAAGGTAAATGGACTAATGTAGCGCTTTTCCAGTCATGTCCTCTCAAAGCATTTTACACTTAATGTCACATTCAACCAATCACACATTCATATCCCGATAGACACAACGGGAGGCAACATGAGGTTCAGTGTCTTGCCCAAGGGCACTTCTGCATGGAGTCAGAGGAAGCTTGGATTGGATCCACCAATTTTCCGGTTAGTGGAAATGTGGAAATAGTTTCTGTTGTTTGTTTCTTTACCAATATTTTTACTCCTGAAAGCTAAGACTTGAGAGAATGATGTGGAGATGAGAAAATGCTTGGTCACAGTTGATCTGATCTGTTATTTCTACAAAGTTCTGTTAGTAATAAATTCAGTTTTCTTCTTCTGGTTGGTCTTTATGCTGCTATATCTATTCATACATTCATTTTAACCTCATAATGTGACAACTGAGGCTGTTCTGAAAACATGATGTCTACATGCTGACTGGGATTAAAACGATCCAGCTTCTACGTGCAATTATATATTAAAACAGTAAATGGTTTGGGGTTTAAAGGGTTAACATGCAGTTACGGCATTTTCTGTTTAATTGATTTGTAAAAGCCCCCCTTTTTAAATAAAGACCATTATTAGAATAATCACATTTGTATCTGGTCTTTAAGCACATTCTGAAATGACTTAAATTTGATTTAAAACTCAGAATTGATGATTGGATTTTTATGTCCTCACAACCCTGAAAATATCAGGTCTGAGTCTGGTTATGTGAGCATAGCCGTACAGGAAGTTAGTTTGTTGTTAGACGATGGGTGGATGGTTTATTTTAGATGGTTGAAGTCCTTAACTTGACCTCTTGATTTTTTTACTGTAATTTTAACCAGTGGTCATTTTTAAATCAGAGAAAAATTGAAAAAAATATTTTTTTGTTTGGAGGACGAGGGCCTGGCAGCTGTTTAGACTCTGAATATCACCTGAAGATAAAAACCTCGGACCAGAACCTTGAACCTGAACCGTCTACGTCATACAGAACACGACAGCTACACTGTTTAATCATCACACACAGCTTGCTGTAGCGTGCTGCACAGACAACATACCTGTAGGACAGGTTTCCAAACAAACGTCATGATTGCAGGTTGGCAGAGTTCAGTAAAAACGACACAGATGCAGCAGATCTGTTGTCATGGAAACAGGCACTGAAACATTGATTGTGCTTTTAGAGGACATTCAATGGGAGAGGCTGAAATGTCCCAGTTCTTCTGTTTTTAGAACAAAATCATTAAGAGGGAGGGATGTTTTTAACATGGTGGAAAGCAAAAATCTTGGATATAAAATGATGTAAATACATATTAAAGCCAGCGGTTTGTGTTACAGGATGCTCTCAGCTTCCAGTTTGAAGGTAAAGTGACTTCAGCAAGGTGAAACATGGTGAAATAAAATAAGTAAGGAGACTTGACCTTTAACAATCTCTCCTCACTTACCATTAAACGTGTGCAGGACAGAGTCTAAGATGTTAAAGAGACAAACTGGTTGTTAATGTCCATTAAGTCTTCTTGAATCATGTTGTGCTAAAATGTTGGCTCAGTAGTAGAAGTTGTAGTATAAAGTGCACAACTGGAAATATATTCTATAACTACTATAAATCATCTTCATGTGGAATCGGGTAACTTATTAAACTAATTTAGAATAATTTTATTTATTTTATACAGCGTTTAAAATATTTCATTATCTAGCAATTTTATTTTTACAACTTCTACAAAACGTTCTATCTCAGCATTTATTACAAGTATATATTTTATAGTACTGTGCAAAAGTCTTGAGTCACCTCAAACATATGGAAATAGTTCTCCAGGATCCTTAAAGAACTTTCCAAAACTCTTTTTTTTGGATGTTTCTGCTTTGGATCTGTTCTCTTTCTAGATGATCCCACACTGCTTCAATAATGTTGAGGTCCGGGTTCTGGGGAGGACCCATGCCTCCATCAGACCTGTTTCCACTGGTCTTCAGTCCTGTTCGTGTGTCATGTGACATACCTCATCCTTTTCTCCCTGTTTCCCTTCCTTAAGAACGGCTTCTTGACAGCCATGTTTCCATGGAGACCATTTCTGATGAGGCTTAGGCCAACATTAGATGGATCGACTGAACGTCCAAATGCAGCTCTCAGATCCTGGTTCAGGTCTTTGCTGGATTTGTTCCTATTTGTTCAGGACATCATTTTCAGATCCTGCTCATCTGCTGTAGGTAGTTGCTTAGTCCTGAATAATCTTCTTTAGTCTTCCATGTGTTGAGTTTTTGCCACCATATTCCAAGTTTCCAGCTAACAGATTTTGCTGCTAAAATTCAATTTTTTGTCAAACTTTATCGTTACTGTTTTTTTCACAAATGAAACTAGAGAAATGAAAACAAGGAGCTAAAATATTTTTAAAGGGTTCCTCCGAGGTTTAAATATTAGACTGAAAATATGTTAAAAAGCAGCCAAAAAAGACTTTGAAAGGCTTTCAGAAAACTGGAGAACTATTGATCAAGACAACTGAAATATTTAAACAAAACCTGGATGCTTGGAAGAAAAAGAGCTGAATCAGGACTTTTGCACCAGTTCTGTTCATGCATGCTGCAGCTATTAAGACATTTTATAAGATTACAGCAGCGATTTACTTCATGTGCGTAATCTTTGCTGTCTTAAAAACAAAAACTGTGGAGCTGAATTTCTGGTTGGATTCTGGGATAAAGAATTGTGTAAAGTTTTGGTGTTCATTGCATCTCAAAACATGGCAGTAAACGTTGAAGATGAGCACGCTTATTTTAATGCTTCCAACATCCGGATATACAGATATATTAAACACTAATCTATTTAACTTTGTGAATTATAAACCATTAAATACATATTTATAAACTGACGTTTAAAATGTGAAAATAGCCTACTTAACTAGCTGTCTGAAAAGATTTCATGTCAAGGCTCTATTTCAGATGGAAGAAAGCATGACTAAAAATGTTATTTCAGGTAAAGATTTTACATAATTCTTACAGGATTTGGGTAAAAAATTCAGAATTTGGAAAATCCCAAAGTTTTCGTGTAATCAGGCAACTTTGTTTGAAAATTTATACTTGGAGGAAACTCCGCTTATGGCGGGGAAGAAAACCCCTTATATGGCAGGGAGGAAACTCCATTTATGGCCTGATCCTGTAAGACGTTCATGGCATCATGGCCAAAATTGATTGATTAACTTTTTGGGGCTGGTTTGAGTTTCAGAGTGAGGAAGATGAAGGAAGATGAGGAGGAAGGTTATTGTCTGTACAGATGGCTTTAAACAGATAGCACCATGTACAGTAAGCCCTCGATAAGCAGGTTAGAAACCAGAGAGGTCGGAGCTCTGCTGCAGCTCTCCCTGAAACACACAGCACATCAGCACAAAGTCACATTCATCGACAATTCATCGTGAATTTCAAAACATCACCGAAACGACCTGGAAATTCAACTCATCGTCAAATCATAAGGAACTCAAAATCATTTTCCAGACTAATATAAGCTCTGTAAGTCAACACCACCACATTATTATTACTGGTTATTCATAAATTCTAAATGATCTGCGTTAACATATGAATTAATGTCAGAATTAACACAAAATCTTCATGAGTGATATTTGAAAAAGAAAAAAAAAAAAAAAAAAAAAAGAGAAAGTAAGCCACAAAAAGTTTTTGTAAAGGAGGGAGAAGCATCCTCAGCTGCTGCAGATTCCCAGAAGTTTACGTGTCGTCCAGCTGAACCCGTCTGGGGAAGCAGTACGGCACAAGGAGAGGAACCCGTCTCGTAATGTTTGCAGTCAGATCAGCTCTTTGATCAGCGTTTCTTCACCTGTAGCAGTGTTGTTTTCGTCAGCGATGACGAATTTATTTCACTGACAAACTTTTTTTCATGACGAGCTAAAAATGGCTCTCTGATGACAAAAACATGACGAGATGTTTGTAAGATTTCGTTGACGAGACGAAAATGTTCAAGGGCTGATTGTCCGACATTAAAAATGCACGACATTTCTGCCTATTGTGAGTGCAATCTGTCAGTCAGCAACGCTGCTGCACCTTGGCCATGCCCACCAGCAGACGTGCAGCGCACTTTATCTGTGCGATGCATAATCCTAAGTAGATCAGAAATTATTTGCTGTTGGTTGGGAAACCTTCTAAGTCTAAAACCATTCCTTTATTTGTGTAATTATTGATTAAAATAAGTAACAACAAGCTCACAATGTGTTGCTATATGTTGAACTTATAGATCTGCTATTTTATTGTGTGACATTTTTGTATGATGAAGTGAAAAAACTTGAAATATAGAAATAAAAGGTTTCTGCCCGACAGCAGTTAGGTATAGCACAGCAGCATTGCATCCCTGTTTATAGAAAGTCTCGGCTAAAGCTATCAGTCTGGTAAAGGATCTGGTTATTATGTAAAAGCATTAAGGTTAACTTGTTTTATGAATAGCAATACTTGTTATAACCTTATATAACCTGTCAACCTTGACTAAAACTGAGATGCCAAAAACAACAATGATCTGTAGAGACCGACGGCTGAGCTCTGCGTCTGGCTAACGTTACGCTGCGACTGACGGCGTAGCTCTGCGTCTGGCTAACGTTACGCTGCGACTGACGGCGTAGCTCTGCGTCTGGCTAACGTTACGCTGTGACTGACGGCTGAGCTCTGCGTCTGGCTAACGTTACGCTGCGACTGACGGCTGAGCTCTCCGTCCAGCTAACGTTACGCTGCGACTGACGGCTGAGCTCTGCGTCTGGCTAACGTTACATTGCGACTGACGGCTGAGCTCTGCGTCCAGCTAACGTTATGCTGCGACTGACGGCTGAGCTCTGCGTCCGGCTAACGTTACATTGCGACTGACGGCTGAGCTCGGCGTCCAGCTAACGTTATGCTGCGACTGACGACTGAGCTCTGCATCCAGCTAATGGGCAAGACACACAGGAGGCGACCAATGACAGCGACAGGCGAAACTCATCGTCACCCTCGTGAAACCAAACACATGGGATGCAATAAACAGCAGCGATGGCCGCAGTGCCGTGTGCTCTAAGAATGCTTTTCTCCAAGAAATTAGATTGGTGTTATGATCTTGGAGTGAATTTTGACATTTTTAAACCAGTCCGTAACAAAGTATGATGGATGAAGAGTCAGAAGATTTGGCTTGAATTGACAGAAATCTTGCTGTTTACTGTACAAAAAAGAAAGAAAACCCTGGGTTCATCCGAGTTTACAAAACAGGTAACAGCATCATGAATTTCATAATTTGATGGCGGACCTCAATGCTGATCCAGACAAGTCCAGAACCTATGTTCGGACCAATTCACCCTGGTGCCACACAGCTGCCTTTTTATTTACATCTCTATAATCTTTGTGTGAAGTTTTGTAAAGTACAGGAAAATCAGATACAGCTAAAATGATGTTCTGCTATGTTTAAAGTGTTTGCAGTCTGCGCTGTCTAGCCTGCTCTCATTGGTCAGTAAATGAAGCCCCTTGCTAGTTGGTTGTAGTGCCATGCGACAACAACAAAAACTGAACATTTTTCTATTTTCTTGTGTCGTGGTCCAAGCCCCGTGTGCACGTCTACGTGAACGAGCGCAACATTTCAAATGCACGAATGTCACCTGTTGCTTGGCTGGAGGAGGGCAGCAATTTTCGCCTCATCACTCTCAGCTCTGCGTCCAGCTAACGTTACGCTGCGACTGACTACCGAGCTCTGAGTCCGGCTAACTTCACGCAGTGAGCGAAAGCCGAGCGATGGCTAACCACCGAGTAGGATGAGCTGCTCTAAACCTATACACTGGAATTTAAATGGCTGTTTTAGCTGTGACTTTAAAATTACACTCAAAACGTTAGCAACGAATCAGTCCATGCATTTACTTTTTCTGCCCTGTTTCTGATATCTGAATTTTTGATGGATTTAATTTGTCAACCATAACAAACAGAATTAAATCAGTTTGCTTTCTGATGAATGTTTCAGTGATTTTTGGTTTATTTGAATTCTGTTGTAAATTAGATCATTTGTGATTCTCAAAGATGGAGGTTTAAGTTCCTGTGAAACGGCAAAGTCATCCTCTTTTTTTTTATTTATTTTTTTCTCTTGTGCAGCAATATTTGCAGTGCCGGATGACCTCACAGGAAGCTCAGCCTGCTCTGATTGGTCAGTGGCTGATCAGGCCCTGCCCACCGTGGCTGAACAGCTCAGATGAAGTTTTCTTTATAAAACAAAAAAGATAAATTCATTTAAAAAATTGTGTTTGTTAGTAATTTGTTTTTTTTTATTTTTCAGATTAACAAAAGAACAAGTTTTTCTCATTTATAATGTAAACTTGTACCAACTTAAAACATTTAATAATTTTAATTATCAGTTAATCGTTTGCAAAATGCCAAAAGATTACTATTTCTAAAACTTACTTCATAGGTATCAGTAGTTTTTTACGTCCTCTGTGGTATTTATAGAGGAAAACAACATAGAACCTTTAAAACTGTTACATAATCATTATGTAATATATATATATATAAATATATATTAAAGAAAAAACATTAAGTCCATAATTGCAGTGTTTCTTTGGTCTTTATCTTATTAATAATAAATCTGTTTACATATTTGTATTTGGGCAAAACCCATTAATGAGTTTCAGTTTCTAAATTTTTGCTTGTAAATTAATTATTCCACTCTTGAATTTAAGAGTGGAATAAGTAATAATGAGATGCATTAAATCAACTCATCGGAATATTTCTGTCCATCAAAAAGATTTTTATGAAGTGAATTCTTGTGTTTTTAATCTTAATTAGTTTTACTATTTCTAGAATTTACTTATTTTTGTCATCAAAGACTGCTCATTGATAGTTTTTTATGTATTTGACCATTTTAGGTTTTTTTCTTGTCTGAAATAATCCACTCCGTTTTATTTTCCTGTTAATACGTAAAGATGATCAGATTTGATAAAGTGTTCACTTCATAAACTGGTGCTGGATGTAATAAATCGTATTTCTGGCAGCCGGACGCAGAAGTTGGTGCTGTTGGTTGTTTTACGTTGATTAAAGAGCTGATGAGTCAGAATGCCCCTGAGATGTCTCAGAGCTGGGTGTGGGTGAGAAGGTCTAAAGATTCAGTCACAGTTAAGATATTCTATTGTCTGACTCAAGGTCAGGGGTTATGAGGTCACAGTTCGGGATGCCTAGAGGTGATTTGTCAGAGGTGAGAGGTCAAGTGGAACCATCCAGCAGCTGTCTGAGCGCCCTCTCGATGTTGATTCGGTGTCCCAGTCTGGTGACGCCCAGCTCCACGTAGTCCTCCTTGGTGAGGGCGGGAAGGTGGGAGCCCTCAATTTCGTGCTCCTGGAAGCGCTGGCGGTGTTCGGCCAGGCCCATGCTCTCCAGCCAATCGCCCACGTCGTATTTATTCCACAGGTTGAGGGGCCGCTGCCTCCACGGCCGAAGGGCCAACAAGGGGCCGCTGAGAACCGGGGAGGGGCAGGGGGAGGCGTGGGGTGAAGGCGAAGGAGAGCGGGATCTGGTTCGTGCACTGGCGCTTCGCATCACAAAGCGAACCTCCTTTGGTTCTGATGGGAGACTGAGACTGGACGACTTGAGGATGGTTAGACCGCGACCTGAGCTCAGATCTGGTCTTTCTGGGGCGGGAGAAGAGGCAAGCCCTATCGACCTATCAGAGGGTGACGGAGAAGGGGAAGGGCTTCGGCGGGTAACAGGGTAACGACTTCCTGGTCGAACCGTGTAGCTGGTGCCATATCCTCGCTGGGAAATGGTGTGGAGTTCTCCGAGGCTGGAGAACAACCTGCAGCACATCAGACAACACATTGATTATTCACACAGCATCACAGTCGTTGCCAGGACGACGAGTTACTGAACAGGGACGTCACGATTAATTTATCATAAAGATCCTTCAATATTGTCATTTTCCAGACAAAATGTCCAAATCAAGACACTGAACAAAAACATTTGCTTGTTTCCGTTTTTGTTGCTTTGTTTTTATTCCGTGTTGAGACTTGGTTCTACAAAAATTAACCTAACTGTCCTTGAGGCCAACGGCTCGCCAGCCTGTAAACCAGAGGTGTCAAACATAAGGCCTCAGGGGCAAAACTGGCTCACAGGATGAATTTGGTAAATGTGAAAATGACATAATGGACATTAACTGCTTTTTTTTTTATATATATAAAGGTAACTTGAGGTTGGATTTAAAACTACAAATGCCAAAAGTTTTTACTCTGTTTGCATTTTCATCAGATTTAATCCTTTGAATTGCAAACTTCATTATTTCTCCCTAAAAGGAATGTTTTTGTCATATTGTGAGTCTTGAGATGTTCGTGTTTCGCAGCCATTTTAATCAGTAGTTTGGTTCACACCGGGTGCGGTGCATGTCAGAAGCATCACACGCCATCTATTTTTGACAGAACACACATCAAGAACGTGTCAAGCTCAGCAGATCAGATGGAGCAAACAGGAAATTGGATGCAGGAGCAGTGTAAAGTTTCTGGGAATTTTCAAAGTAAAACGCAGCATGCAGATTTGTTTTCTCTGAACTATGTAAACGTTATGTCATTAATTGGTCAGGGGGTCTCATTGATTTTTTTTTTTTTTCTCCATCATAGATGACAAGACGTTTATCCTGGAATTGGAGAATCACAAGATTCTTGCAGATCCAGCTAGGCAGACTGCACTGTTGGGAGCGCCTGGTGTGAATTGACCTGCCACGGAAGTCGTAACGAAACCGCGGCACACACACACACACACACGCGGTGGATATTCGTAGTTAGCGAGCATCGCCACTAGTTATTGATGGTATTCACTAAATGTTACATTATATGGAGGCTAAAAACTGTTAGAAACTATTTTGACCCGGCGTGAGGCCACCGCTTTTTTTATTGTCAGTGTGAAAAGACCTGTAAAAAAAAAACAGTTTTTTCACTGTTAATGTGTCAAACATAAATAATTTAACAGATATTCTGTGGCTGCTGAACGTCAGCTGGAAGTCGAAGCTCGCTGGATGTTTTTCCTGGGTTGCTAAATTCTCTACTTAGGTTGAAAAGAAATGTTCAAAACCATTTTTATAATGTAGTTTCTAAATTGAAGCCTCCCTAGTCCAAGTAGAGGGTTAGAAAAGATAGAAATAAATAAAACCTCAAGACATATATAAGGAGTTTCGATGTGATTTTCCACATTTCTAATGTTTCCAGCGAAATGGATTAATACAAAATAATCGTGTTAATTTCTCTGACAATAATTATACCAGGAAAATCTAAAATCGTGACATCCCTGTTACTAAATGATCCTCTGAAAAGCTTCCTGTTAGTTTGTCCAACCTGTCAAGCTTTTCATTGTCTCAGGGTTTAACTAAATAGGAAAATAAATCCCAACTTTGAAGGAAAGCAGCTCAGAATTAAAACCAAGAATAATCTCCACTAGAGAATTATTGTGAAATGTTTTTATGATACATTTATATTTAGTTTCTGTGTGGCAGGAAGTTGGAATATCCTCTTACTTAGAAATAAAAATGGATAAAAACTCTCAGAACTGAATATCCAACGTATGAAATGACAGATGTGAAGCTAAATACGCTGATTGGTTTACAGTTGCTAAGCAACACTGGATTACTCCTGGCAGGTGAAGAGCAGACAGGAAGGTAAACTCAGACGGTTAGTAGTTAATCAGAAAACATTGGTTAACTGTTAGCTCATGAAGAATCATCTGAGCAATAACGAGAAATGTTTACCAGAGTTAAAAACCTACGATTTACTTTCTCCACCGTTCACACATCTGAAACACAAGCGACAGATTCTGTTAACACACACTCTCGTACACTCTGTGCTTCAGTATGTAAAACATCAGGATGTACCTGGCTCCTCCTACTGGGGACCTCCGGCCAGGGTCCAGGGGGCTCGGCTCCTCCCCCAGAGAGTGGCTGTCTTTGTTGAGCAGCTGCAGTCGGTTTGCCAGATCCAGCCCGGACCCGGCCCTGCCACTCAACTCCAGCGCTGACGCCGACCGGCTGGTCAGGTCCACGGCCGATCCAGAGCTCTGTCCTCCCAGCGCTGCTGGACGGCCTCCCCCATCCTCCGGGCTGATGCCTCGCCGCTCATCATCCCCGCCCCCCCACAGCTTGGACCTCCTCTGGAACAGGTAGCGTGGCTGCCGGTTGCTGCCACTGGTGGGGGAGGAGCAGAGGGGGGAAGAGGGGGAGGAAGAGGAGGCGGCAGAGGGAAGGAGTTCGCTGTCTGATGATTGCTTCAGTAATGGGTCCCGGAGCGCTGAGCGGCCTCGACCGATCGGGGACCGAAGACGGGGTTTCAGAGCAGATGGGGAGGTGACGGCAGATGAGGGAGATGGGTGGGTCGCTGGTGGGGAGGAGGGGGAGGTAGGTACAGGAGGGGAAGCTAAAGTAATGGAGGGAGGGAGTGAGCTGGGGGAGGAAGAGCTGTCATGAAGACGTTCATCTCCTCCTTCTTCCTCGTCTGCTCGTCTACCCAGGGAATCAGGACCACTATCTGCTCCTCCTCCTCCTTCTCCTCCTCGCCGTGGCAACAAGGTGAGGGAAGATGGGGGAGGAGGGGCAGATGGGCTAGCAAATGCAGGGGGAGGAGACACCAGACCAATTCTGCGTAGCTCCTCCCTGGTTTCCTCGTCACTGGACGATAACAAAGCAGGTGGAAGTGTGACTGTGTAAGCCCCGCCCTCTTCCTCAGAGCTGCCCACTGTAAGGCTCCTCCGCCTGTCAATTAAAGCTGAATGGCTCTCATTGCCCAGCGCCGGTAAGGGTCTCCATCGCTCAGGGGATGGGGCAGCAGGTGACGTCACTCCTCCTTCCGTTTCAGGTCGCTCCACCTGTCCGTCAGGGAACAGAGGCGGGGTCATACGTTTGTGCCTCAGCTCCGGGCTGGTTTGGGGCGTGGTACGCTTGGCACGCTGCTCCGGGCTCGTCTGAGGGGTGGTGCGCTTGGATCGTGGCTCGGGGCTGCTCTGGGGGGTGGCGATAGGAGTGCGCTTGTGTCTGCCTTCAGGACTGGCAGCTGGGGTGTGGATGGGGGTGGTGGAGGCGGAGGCGTGTTTAGTTCGAGGCTCAGGACTCGGTGTGCGGGCAGTGAGTGCTCGTTCTCTTGCAGCAAGAGCCAGGGCAAGTGGAGAGGAGGGATCTAAGGAGGAAAAAGAAGGTGGATAAATTCAAGCGAAGGTGTCAATGAAAAAGACAAAGCATTGGTTTGGGTTTACCACGTCTGAAAAAGTTTCTATAAAGTCCCTGTTAGCTACTCAGAACTAGGTTAAGTCCTTGTCCCATTTGAATTGTGGACTTTAACTTAGTAAACTTTTACTTGGACAAATATATTCAAGGAAGGATTACTTTTTTAATACTTGCCACTGGTTTCACAAAAGACAGAACTTTAAGGTGAGATACTACAGGTGAACAGGGAAACATTTCTACCAGCTGTCACTATTAAACTTTACTAGTTTAAACTTTTATTTTTTGTATTGTATTTCTGACATTTTATGTTTAAATAAATAAGGTATTATATAGCCAAAAACAGACTAGATTTTTTTTACAGAAAGGATTTTAGATATCTCTAATACTTATTATTTAAGAAAATACTTTCAACTGGGAAAAAACTAAATTCTTGCCATGTTTTTGGGATAAAATGTTCTATAAATCAGGCTGTGAATGAGATACAGACAGGATCATAGCTGGAGCATAACTGGAAAGTGGTGCTGAAGTGAAGAGTGAGTAAAAACTCATTTTCACAGCCTTTAAAGTTTTGAAAATACACCATACTTTCAAGTACAAAATTAGTTAGAAAACACTATTTGCAGACATTAGGTCCAATCAGATTCATAGAAACAACAGTGCAGAACATTTATAAAACATGAAAGCTGACAAGATGGAGAGATTTATTTCCTCATACCGTCCTGCCCTGTTGTGATTCTGGAGGTATTCCTCAAACTTTTCTCATTTCTTTTGAGGGCTGCATTTCCCAATCCTAATTCACGGGCCAAGGGAACCATGTGCACATTTCAAAAGTGTCTTGTTGCATCCGGAAGAGAGGGGAGGACGGACGTGTATACAGTTACAACCATGATTTTATAAACTGATCTCCTGTCTGAGACATGTCTCTACTCAATGTGGGAAAATTAACTGGCTGATCAGTTCATTAAAATGCACAACGTGAGCTGTGAGACACTACTGTGTTGTACTGATCAGCTGACACCACGCTCCTGGTTTGATTGACAGCTTCATGTTATTGAACTGGTAGATATTTCATCAGCTGATCTTGTTGTTTGTTTTTTTTTGTTGTCGTCCTGTGGTCTCTTACAGATAAAAAGCACTGTCGTCTTCTCTGAGAATGTTTTAGACACTTTTTAGTTCAGCATTTTGACTTTAAAGTCCAGCAAAAATCTAAACAGGAATTTAATGGAGCGGGTCACATGACCAATATCATCAAATGACATTGTCCAAAATTTAGATCAGCAAATGGGAGTCCATACTTGGCATAAAACCCTCCCTTTTACCATGATGTTTAGTTGCTAATACAGAGGGAAAATGTCAAGTTTGGATGAGATCGCAGAGCTTTCAAACGATGCATAACATGGCGGGGTGCAGACAACCAGCGCTGCACTGTGTAAAAGACTAACTTTAAGTTAACTCCATCCACTGGTGAATTTGAAAAATGCCTGAAACTGCAGGGTTTGGGGTGGGAGGTGTGTGGTGATCAGGGAGCGGAGAGTGGGCGGGTCAAAATACACAGAAATGATTGACAGACAGCAGCTCAGCTCACTGGCAAGATGCAGAGCGAGATTCACAAAGCACCTACGCCACAGAGCGGTATTTGAGGTGGAAGACATTTCCCTCCTGAATCTCAGCTACACATGAACAAGGTGGTCCTGCATCAGTCTGAGCCGTTAGCGCTGTTAGCTGTTAGCGCTGTTAGCTGCCTGTCAGCAGCTACAGCAGCTCTGGAAAGCTGTGGAGACTCGCGGCAGGTTGTGGCAGCTGCAGGAAGTGCTGCTGGAACGATTTGAGCTGCTGTCTGTCACCAGATGAGGATCAGCAAGTAAAGAATTAAGTCTGTGTTACTTTTACACAGGGGTGCAAGTAGTTTTAAATTCTTGCCGGTACTATTGCCAAAACCTTTATCTCTCTCTCACTGATGCATTCAAAATTTTTCTGGGGCTCTTGCAGCTGTTTCTTACGCCTGACACAGTGCCCCCTCATCTGGACTCCCAGCTTGCTCAAAATCTTCATCGCTGGGTGTTTTTCTGGTTTTCTGTGGTAGCCCATCATCCCTGTCTTTTCCTTTGAACGAATAAGTTTTTTCTTCTTCATTATTACTTTGACAAAAAAAAAAAGATAGATGTGTAGTGTTTATCCCTGTTTTTACTTAAAATGTCTGTAGATAATAACTGATAGGCATTTAAATCATTTTGAAAGTGTTTCTGTCAACTACAACTACAAGAACACGTGGGACTTCGTTGGTGTAATTTATTGTTCGTCCTGTTCCGATGCAAGTCTTGACATCTGTGGACCAGTTGTGGAAAACGTCCCAGTGCAGTAAATCAAACGCACCGATCCCCATAGCAATCACTGTGTTTAGGAAGTAGATGCGCATGCGCACTTTTGTTCTGTGCCGTTAAAATTGAAAAAATAAAAACACGAAACACAACTGCTTACTCTCCTGCTGATTTTAAAGGTACAGTATACGATTTCCTCTAGATTCCCTCAAAATACACTTTTTATCAGAAGGGTTTACATCAAATTAA
>JBAFTB010000026.1:5081942-5106774 GCA_037177355.1 Melanotaenia trifasciata | reverse complement strand
TATCTAGAGGTCTTGCTCTGGGATTCGCTGTGAGAAAAGGAGGCGGAGCTTCTCGGCTGTGTTGTTTCAAATTCTCTGTCTCTCTCCGACTCTCGGAAAACAACGTATACTGTACCTTTAATCTGAGCATTCAGAAAGGAACGTAAAGAGAGCGCGAGGGAGATGCCCGGTCAAAACCATGTCCAATATGGACTAAATTAGCACTGACAGCTCAGAAACAATTTGGAATGAAGGAATTTTTAACACACAAAGTAATATTCAAAACTGCTTGTTGCTAATGGATCTACTGTCTGACCCAGAGTGCAGTCGTGACTGGTTCTGAATAAGGCCTCTAGCAGGCAGCCACTCTCGCATCTTACTGGTTCTGCATACAGCCAGTAAATCTTTAAGTGGTACGCAGTACCGGACCGTACCGGCTTACTTTCAGCCCTGCTCAAAAGCACAAATCCGTCCCATTACAGGAATATATTTCATCAGAAACTCTGCGAAAGAATAGAAGTCTGAAATGATCAAATCTACACCAGAAAAGTTCAGATTCCTTCATATGTGTTGGTGGACGTGGTTTTCTATGTCTGCAAGACGAGGACCCGTCGTGTACATCTGGAGGGAGGAGCTGTGGGGTTTTTAAAATTTTCTCATGATGTAGATAACCTCTCTCTGTCACGTAAAACATAACCTGGTTTTACTCTGTAGAGGGCATTATGGGCCATTTTTACCAACAAAATCCTGTTTTTAAAGTAAAAAAAAAATAGAAAATACAGATTTTATCAACAGTATATGTGGTTTTCATCACAATTAAGTAATACTGTGTTTTTTACAGGTCAAAAACACATTTTTTGGTGCACTACCCCTTTAATTTTGAAGAAATTTTGGTATGCATGCAGACCAACAAAAAAAAAACACCCAAACTGTGTATATTCAGGGTTCGAATTACGGGGGAGCTAAGGGGAGCTTGGCACCGCTGAAAGGCAGAGGAGCTCCCCTAAAGAGTTTTAGCTGAGCCCTAAAAATCTTCCAAAAGACTCGGATGATCCGTTCTGTTTCCTTCAGCATGGTGGACAGCAGCATTTTTGTCTGCTGTGTGCTGTGAGTGTCCAGACAACCACCTGATGTGCTTCTTTTTGTGGTTAAAGAGCTCTCCGCCGCTGTTTCTGATTAAACAAGCTGCATACAGTAGTTCTTTTACTAGTAACCATACTTTTGACTATGCTACGTGCACTAATATAAAAGCACACGCATGTGAAGTCATGGTGCATGTCTGAAAATAAGGCTCCCCTTAAAGCCCCAGTGTAATTCGAGCCCTGTGTATATTTTGTTTTCTTTCCACTTGTCTGAAAGAACACGCTGAGGAAGGAAAAAATAAATCTCAAAAGTGATTAATAACATTCTCCAACAAACTGATCGACATCTCACACTCTGAAGAAGAACAAACGTATCAGATCAGGACAGACAGACCTAGAGGTTTCCCCGTCAGCGGGTGGAGGAAGGTGTGAGGTGTCGGTGAAGGTGATAGGACGGGAGCCGGAGGGGGAAGCTCGCCAAGGTCGTCCATCGAATGGCTCTGAGTCAGGAGAGGTGGGGCCTGATTTTCTGACCCTGCCCCCTCCACAGACAGGAAGAGAGAGGAGCGGCGTCCCTGAACCCGAGCGCGCTCTGAAAGAACCTGCTGCTGGTACAGCTCTGCCCTGCTGGGGCTCGGGGGTCCGGCTCCGTCCACCTTGGACAAATCGAGATCTTTGATTCCTGGAGGGAAAGAAACAGAATTGATGAGAACGTTCACCAACTCCCTCATATAACATCATCAGGAACTTAGGCTTAATTGAAGCTACAAATTTTACTCGTTATTAAATAGCATGTATTTAAAAATTGTCATCAGGAATATTAACCCTCAAAACTCCAAGCCATTTTCTGCTATGTTTGGTCCACTGGTTTGTGTTTTTTCTTTTATGTAAAAATGCATGTAGAATCTCAACACGTTCAATCCCAGTCATCATCCAGACATTATTTTTCAGGACAGCCTCAGATGTCAGGTTATGAGGCTAAAATGATGTAAAAATGGTCCAATTTTGAGTTCCTGGTGTTGAGACTTGAAGTCCTGAATTCTAGAGGGAGCCATGATATCCTTCTAAGAAGACTAGAGCCAGAGTTTCAAACTAGTTTTAAGGAAGATTCAAAGAAACCGCTCACCCCTGTTTGAGGAGAAAGTTCAGTGGTTAAATATAATGGCAACTGAAGTTTTAGTGTATGCTTAAAAAAAATTAAATTGTGATCATGTAGAAAAAACATAGTTAGTGGAAGTCCAACTTCCTGTGTCCTTAAACTCTGAATGATGTTTCTAGTGTGAAAAATATCTGAGCTAGTCGTCCACAAAGCCTCCCATCCATCAAAAACATTGTTTATCTGGAAGGTGATTTACAATCTGGGGGGTATTCCCCCAACAAAGCTACAGAAAGCCAGGCTGTATGGGGAAAGCCTCGCTTGAACTAACACCATCTCTGAATTATTTGAATTAAGGCTCAAGCCTTTCCACTAACACATTTCAGCTGCATCTAATTGAAGCTAATCCAAGCGAGGCTTACATAGCCTGGCTATGTGGGAGATCCTGAGGAACTTAGGAAGCCCTGACGAGTGGATGGTGGAAAAGAGGAGCTGCAGAAAAAGAGAGCAAGCTGAGAGCTGTCATTTTCTCAGCAGCTGAACAAAGAATGCTGATGGAGATCAGTGACATACGGTGGGGTTCATGGCTGGAGAGGCACTGACTCCTCTGGAGTCAGATTTACATTTTAAGAACTCAAAAGAGCTTCTTATTTCACTATTCATACAACCGCATGAAACTATGCCCCCTTGAGGCGAGGCAGAGTACTGCCTGTCTCACCTGCTGACTGACCGCACAATCAGTATTGGCTCTGCTCAGTTTACTAACAACCCCATAATCAATATGCATCATCATATTTTGTGAATATCGTATTGCGTGTGTGCGACCTACATCAATCCTGCACTGTTACATCTCAACAGAAGCAATCTTACCAGCCAAAGCGTACCTGCAGCAGGTGGAAATAAAGTACAATCTCAGAGTGGTCGGTAGCCTTTGAAGAAATGTTTGTTCTAAACGTGTTGAGCTGTAAATATGTTGCACTGCAGATATCAAGACAACGTCAGAGACCACTGCTACTGGTGGGGGTCCTCCCCCTGAAAACCCGTGGAGCTGGTGGCCTGAATGCGCTTTGAATTAAATGTGTGCCATTTGCAGGGTCAATAATAAAAGGCCAAGCCTAATTTTTAATCAAAAAAGCAACCCTCTCTCTATCTAGCTACATCTTTCTCCGTCTATCTCTTTAGATTAGCTTTCTCTTTCTCTACCTCTCTCTTTAAATACCCTCGGCCTGGATGGACTCAGCTGATCCCAGTTTTACGGTTAGCCAACCAGAGGCAGTGGAGGTCAGGTGTTCCTGAAATTGGGGATAGTGTATACGTGTATAGTTGCCCTTCTTTAGTTACATTGTCACTGACAGATTTATTGATTATTCAAGACAGTCAAAGTAGCGATATAAGTGTTTCTTTTGGGAGTCTGTATCAGACCTTTGAGACACAGCTAAGCTAATCTTGAACGTTAGCCTGCAGGCTTAGAGCAGGCTAGTTCTGGTGCATAAGTTACCATGGTTACTCAGCGGGCATTCAAATAAGCCACGCCGATGGAACCGAACTTTCTATTAAAGGAGCCAGACTTATCAAAATAGGCCCGGCTTTCCCTAATTCAGCTTCGTGGAATACCCCCCTGGTGTTAAATTTAACAACTTGAACATGTTGTACACAAACATGGATACTTACACTGCCATCTGGTGGTGTCAAAAGAGAAAATTTTAATTTAAAATATCAATTTATAATGTTCCTCCTTAACCCAAATAGGTAGAAGAAATCTAAAAACTAAAGCTCAGATTTTACGAAGTTAAAACATTGTTTTTGGGATGCAAACTGGTTGAAATATAAATAATAAATGTAAAATGAGAAGCACTTAAACAAATTCTGTCCAGTTACGTTTGGAAAACTCAAAATATTTTAATGTTAACTTTTTTGTAGAAGTATAACTTAAGTTATTATTAAAAGGAAGCATGAGTGAAGTAAAAACTCCTTCTGACACTGAACATCATCATTTCTTTTTCTGAATGAAAATATCCCATCATGCACTCAGACATTAGATAAGAAAGAAAATGCTAACCCTGCTCCTCAACAGGAAGTTGTTTTAATAAAGGCGACTTCCTCCTCTGAGGTTTGGTGGGCGGAGCCTGCTGTCCCACATTAGCATACGGGTTTTCTATTGGTCGACCCCGACGGCGTGATAGTGGCGAGTGGCCGAGGGCGGGGCTGGTGCTGTGGAGGGACAGTGTAGAGGTGTGTGTGGCGGTGTGAAGAGTGTGCGTGGAGGTGTGCAGCGTATGCGTGGAGGCGGTGTGTGCATCAGGCTGTAGCGGCGCTGCCGTGTCCTGCAGAATGATCATGGATCTGGCTTTTCTCTGCCGCTCGGCGTGGGCGTGGCTCCTCGCGGGTGAGTCGGATAGCTCTTGCAGCCTTGGCTCCGCCCCCGGCTTGAAGCTGGACCGGGTCAATCCCTCCCCTCGCGCTGGGGGAGGAGGGGGGAGGAAGGATGGAGGGGGGCCGGAGTCAAGGAGGAAGATCGAGGAGGTGGAGGAGGCAGAGGGTGGAGGGGGCGGAGCTTGCTGTGGAGGAGGAGGGATGAAGCTGTCCGTCAGTGAGGAGCTCCGTGGAAACCGACTCTCATTGATCAGAGCTGTGATCCTGTCGTCCTCTGGTGTGCCTGCCGTAGTAACCATGGAGATGGTAAAATAAATACAAATGCTTCAAACTGCTGAAGTTCAACAGGAGATTAAAGGAAGAATATCAGATATTTGAAGTTGAAGCTCACTGGGGTTAATCTGCTAGATAAAATCAGAAGTATTTGATCATTTTTAGACACAATCATCTCTAGTGTTTACAGAGAATGGTCTGAAACAGAGAAAATTCAGCCCATTTACATGGCCATTAAAATCAAATAACTAAAGCCTGGTACACACAACGATTTTTTGGCTGTTTTTGTCCCGATTTTGCCTCTTCCCGACCTTGGACGGCAAACACCCGATCATTGTGAGATTGCCCTGTCCAGTTATCATTTGGTCTGTGGTGTGTTACGAGCTGATTTGTCCCGATAATCCACTCCGCAATGGGTTGTAGCCGGCAGTCGAAAGTATTGAACATGTTCAATATTTCAGAGCCGATTTCTGAGGAACGTAAACGAATTATGAATTTTGTTTTTTTTTTTTTTTTTTATAAAAAAAAAAAAAAAAAAAGAATTATGAATTTTGACTGCGTGGATGGTGTTATGTGTGTACCAGGCTTAATCTTTTTTAAGTTTTATTCTTCAGCTAAAGATTCTGCCCTTCTTCATCTTCTATAAAATGTGTCAGACCCACAATAAAGAAAGCAGACCATTTTATACTAGAGGGTACGTGGTTTAACCGGTTTGCTGAACGTCATGCATGTAATCTGAACAACTTCTATGTTTTTCCCCATCATCACTCACTCAGACCGGATGTTCTGAAAATACCTGGAAGTTTGAGTATCATGTCACTACATATGTATGCTGTCTGAAAGAAATCCGACTGGATAGAAAAAAACAGGGTTTTTCATTTTATCTTATTTCCAGAGTGCACGTAGACATGTCAGATGGTACTAATCTGATTACTCCCAGTTGTTGGATTTTGATGGTCATGTAAACCGGCTTAGTGTGTTGTGTATGTGCATGTAATACTGCGTGTCTTACCAAAACTCTTGGTCCTGGACATCCCTCTGGGTAAAGCCATGGTGCTCTTCTCTGGAGCTGATGGGGGTACCAGACCCTGCCGCTCAAACAGCGACTACAGAAACAAAAACAGAACCCCCCATTCATCGTCCTCCTCAGTCTGATTATAACCATCAGTTTTGGTTTGTTGTCATGTTGCCGCGTGTCTTACGTTAATCTCAGCCTGTGTGATCCGTCGACTCGTCGGTCGCTGTTTGACGGTCGCTGCTCTGAAGTCATCTGATGGACGTGCCCTCAGAACAACTTCCTGTTGACCTCCAGCCAACATTTCATCCAGTTTCTCTGGAGGACGGAAACACGCAGAGCCATGTGAAGTAATAATATGTGTACATGATAATATCACAACAAACACAAAATACGACAACAACACTTTCACATGACAATGAGACCATTAGTTTCCAGGACCGCAGCAGGATTGTAGAAACACGGGAACAGATACGACTTTTTTTTATTATGAGAGAAAATCTTTCCACTTGGAATCCACTGTTATTGTTTGTGTTGCAAAGCATTGTGGGTAGTGGGCAGAAATCTTGTCTGTTATCCACCAGAGAATGTTGCCATGACAGCTGCAGTTTCACTGCTCTGGCTGAGGTCTCATGACTCCTCCCTGATTGGCTGAAAGAGTCTGATGCACATGTGATAGTTTTAATCTCCGTTATTTTCTGTGGTCGTCTGGCTCTACGTGCCGAGTGCAGGGCTTCAGGTATTCTGGCAGCTTTTGTTCTCAACCAAACCCATTACTAACCAATCAGAAGTTGGGTGGGGTTTGGAAAACGGTTGGTTAAGAGACCCAGTTGCAGTCTAGACCAGTGATGGGCAAAGTCGGTCCTCAAAGGCCACAGTGCTGCAGGTTTTAGATGTTTCCTGCTGCAGGACATTTGAATCAGATAAAGGGATCAACATGTTTGGGTAGAACTGGACGAGAAGCTTTTGGAGCCATTTTATTTGAATCAGGTGTAGTCTGACCTCATTTAGCTTATCAGATCATTTGGATGAAACAGAGAATGGTTTTAAAATAGAAAAATAAGGTTTGTTTTGTGCCTTTATTTTTTGTCGACATTTTTCTTAGCTGCGACCCTGAAACATCACATCATCAGCTGTTTTTCCACCAAAACTTCCAGAAACCAATATCCTGAAAGTTCCCATAAATTCCAGTCAGTCTGAAGTTTTAGGTCCAGATCCCCTCAGGCGGTCTCAGACTCTCCCACTGCCTGTTTCTGAATCTGTTTACAAATATTGTAGATATATATCTGATAACGACAATATTTCTTTTCCAACCATCCTGATGAAGCACCAGCTGAGACTTTATCATTGTCTTCAGCTTCAAAGTTAATCTTCATCATTCCTGGTGGGAATATCATCCGGAAGCAGTTTTAAGGCCCATCCAACATCCAGAATCTAAACCAGGGGTGTCAAATTCGTCTTAGTTCAGGGACCACATTCAGCACAATCTGATCTCCGGTGGGCCGGACCAGTAAAATACCAGTAAAATAACAATAAAATACCAGTAAAATAACAATAAAATACCAGCAAAATAACAATAAGATACCAGTAAAATAACAATAAAATACCAGTAAAATAACAATAAAATACCAGCAAAATAACAATAAAATACCAGTAAAATAACAATAAAATACCAGTAAAATAACAATAAAATACCAGCAAAATAACAATAAAATACCAGCAAAATAATGACCTTTAAATGATGAAAACTTCAGAATTTTCCCTTTAGTTTAGAAGTACAGTTACATTATGAAGATGTTTACATTTAATGAACTTTTAGAAAACACAATGAAAAGCCTGAAATTTCCAAAGAAAAATAAGTGAATTTTAAGCTAAATTTGGCCTCAGTTTATCATTTACATCATAGGGTTAGGGTTATATATATGGATTTAGAGATTTACATTTCACTAAAAATGAGTAAATATATTTTATTAATATTTACACAATTTAAAAATCACATTGGTCTTTATTTATCGAATGAATGTGCGACAAAAATCTGTTTGCGCTTTCGTTTCCACGCAAGGCTCGGCATTAATTCATTTGGACGTGAGCGTAGGATACGATCAAATCTCACGACATGTCTGAGGTCGTGGACGCATGTTTGAGTCAGTCTGGATCAGCGTTGCAACACAGCAGATGATGAAAATAATTATTAAACAAACCTCAAACCCTCATCTAAGCATAAGCAGCCACATATTCAGTACTCAGAAGTAACCCATTTACTATATATAATATTATAATCACACCTATAATTACTTCCTTTACTATATTCATTTCTAAATTGTATTTACACTGATTGTTACTATATTTACATTTTTACTCATTATGCTTTTATTCACTTTTAAGGTTTATTCTCTTTATATACATGCTCTGTTAAAAGTTCACTACGAAGGTAAGATGACTTTTATCTGGTCCTTCCTCAGACCTTTAGTCAGGCTGGTTCTGGTGGAGACACAACTATGTGAGGTTGTTTTGAGGCCAGCTCTTGGAGTTGTGTGTCCACCCAAGGTCTTCAGGAAGGAGGATTCTTTCTACAGAAATGTATATCTATTGTTTTTCCTCTTGCCTCCCCAGAGTCTCTCGACTTCACGTGAGTCGAGACGACCACTCTCATTACTTGCAAGTAATTCTGTATTCAATAATTCTCCTGTAAATAAACTTTTTTATACATATAACTCATTCCAGACTCTTGGTCATTTTTTCTACAACAATCCAAAAGAAATAAAATAGCTGACTGATACTGCTTAGAGTGCACACTGATGCACTCAAAAATTGTTTTGGAAAATAAATATGATAAACAGCTTAAGCTTACACATGACAATTATATTTATCATTATTTCAACCTGTAGTGTGAAATGATTTATGGGCCTAATAAATTTGAGCTAATATAACTGAGATCTCTGTTTGCAAACAAACTCATAAATATATTAACTCTCGGAGTATCTTATCACCCCGCTGGTTGCTGAGAGGCAGGTGGATGTGTCTTGGACCAGTGGGGGATGCTGTCTGGAGAAAGTCTGCCACATCATTCTGTCCTGTGCAGTCCTGCACACCAAGCTCTGGCTAATGGAGCCTTTTGATGCCCCGGTACAGCCAGAGGAGAAGACGCCCAGAGAACTGTGCCCATGAAACGTCTCCTCTCCATGGTTTGACCTCACTGGACGAGGACTTTGGATCACGAATAATTAAAGGCGTAACATGTAAATGATGATGGATTTCAGCCACGCATTTATCAAGGCCTGATCATTCCTACACTGGGGTCGGTCGGATACGAATGTTTCGTAAATGGCACGTGGATCCAATCAGATATGTGCTCATTTCAACATTTGTTTGATAAATAAGGCCCATAGAATCTGTATAATCACCAAACATTTAAAACCATCAGAGGAACGTTGTCAGATTATTTTAAATGTACATACGTGTACATTTTCACGTGTGTAGTAATCTTGACCACCTGAACTGACTCACCTCATAACAAAAGTCACATCTATTAAGTCAGAAAGACAGAAAATATAAAACAAATTTTCTATATGTAAAACTTAATAAAATGCCACCTCACATTTACCATATTCATCCTGAGGGCCAGATTTGACTCTCTGGTGGGCCAGTTTTGGCCCCTGGACCGTACGTTTGACACCCCTGATCTAAACCATGAGGTGGATCAGAGCTGCTTGTTGTTGGTGGGTTTAAACTCTGGTGGAAACACCTCATGATGTCACAGCTTCATCACACCAAAAGACCACAAAACACAAACCACCGAGAGATCATGTGACTCACCGAAGCGTCTCCTCCTGGCTGCAGACAGAACAAAGGTCAGCAACACACACTGCTACAGTTCAACGCTAAACTCTCTGCGTGTGTGTGTGTGTTTTACCTATCTCCTCTAGGTCAGCAGTCATGGACTTGGATCGGAGGGTCAGCGAGGTGCTCGGGGCTCGTTTTGGAGGGGGCGGAGCTACAAGGTAAGAATGAATCAGACCTGAAGTTCAATTTTTATTCTGTTGCACGTCAGAGAGACAAACACGAGTCAGAACAAAGACATGTTTATTTTAGTTTGGTTTTGTTTCTAAGTTTTAACCTGCTAGTAGTTTCTATTACAAAGACAGAAATAAAACAAATCTGATGCTGAAACAAACAAAATTCTTAAACAATCTGCCTTATTCATAATTTTTTCCTTCTTAAGTTGCATATAAGAAGTTTTTTTTATAAAAACCCTCCATCAGATGCACAAACATGTATGTAGACCACTGAATTGTTGGTATGTTTTCTGGATTGGTGAACACCAATCTCTCCAGATGTTAAAAGGAGATGCCGGGTAGCTTTCCTTTGAAATGCCCATATAAGAGTTACAAGACTGACAAGCAGTGTCAGAGACGAGGAAAAATGAGTTTGTCCTCAATTATTACTGATAACATGGTTATTAATAACATTTGTATGTTTGTTTTATTTCCAAAGTTATTAATTACTCCTGAGCCTGCGGCCACGAACACATCAGGACAAACAACCTCCTGGTGTAGTGGGTAGAGGTAACACGTAACACGAAATAGATTTATTAATCAGCTGACTAGGTAATAATCTCCAGATTAAAGTCTTCATTATAATAGAAGACGCTGTTGTATTAAATTTAATTATTGAGGACAACATTCAGCAGGTGGGTGGGGGAGTCCCAGGTGACTTGAACATTTAATGAAGTGATAATCTACGTTTGAGGGAACAGATCTGGCAAGGTTGCTCTGATGCACGCGTGTTGAGTCATTTGCACTGATGGTTTTAGGAAGAACTGAATCCCATCTATTCTCTGAGTTGTCCTTGAATGAATGACATGAATGAAAAGGTTTTAATTTTCCCCCTGATAGAAATTATGATGTTACAACACAATCCGCAGTATCTGCCATTTATCATGAAATTAAAAATGTAAATTACCTAAATTTATTTTAAAAATCTGACAAAAACACGGATTTAGTTTCATTGTGTTTTATTAACTGGTCTTTATTTAAACATGTCGGCTCTCAAACGTACAAAAGAGTACTCCTGAGTGTTTGAGGATTTTTATAAATGCCACAATCTTCATCAAAAGTTCGTAAGTAGGACTTCTTAAGAAGAAATTTGTTCGTAAGATTGGTTGGTGAATGAAAAAACACAGAGGTTCAGTTTTAATTTTTTCTTCTTGGATGAACTAGATGCCGTTTTAATTTTTATCTTCCATCTGAATCGACTGCCCCCTTTTTGCCCCCTTTTTGATGAATTTGATATATAGCTGCTGCCATAAGGTGTTTGATCATGCTGATGATCAATGAGCATGACTCACATCGGCCTTTATCTTTGTCTCTGAACTTTGACTAAATTTCAAACTGAAAGTGAAACCAGCTGCTGAATAAAGTAAATAAAAAGCCAGACCTTTCTTCCTGATCAGGTTGGATTCAGACTTCCTGGAAACTGATACGACCTTCATCAGCAGGCGATTTCCTCCCTGTCGGATCAGAGAGACCACCTGCCGGTGACCCACCTTCACCACGTCGGTCCCATTCACCTGGACACAACACGGACAGGTGAAGAGATTTAACGAAACACAGTGGACAGAAAAGATCTTTACTCTGTGTTTGGCTGCTCACTCAACATCTAAGAGAGGGTTTTCCATCAAACTGGTTCTAGTGCCAGTTCAGAGCCTAACTTAGACAGTGCTGGTCCAGAGAAGGAGCTACTTATATCAGGAATGGGGTCATGGAGACCACCAGACCAGCTAAACGTTAAAACCACCATGTTTAAAAATCCAGAACCTGTTCAGCATTTAATCTGCTTCGTTCAAGAGAAAATGATCAAATCCGAGTTGCTCCTCAGTTTCCTGGGTTTTATATCATCAGTTTAAATGTTGCCCAATGATAGAGCTGAATTCATTCCGTCTGCAACTAGACTTTTAAACAGTGTTTGCTGTCACATTTATTAACCCTTAAACCTCCACCAAATCTCCAGCACTCCTTACATCATCACCAGTGTCTCGGTAGTGTGTAACTCTGGGCGGTAAATTGTGATGGATAGCTACCCTTTAGATGATCTACGGAAGTTTGCCAGGAATTTATTTCCCATCCAGGAGGTTTACAATCCAGCAACAAAATGTAGTTTATTCAGAGACTGTATATGGTAAATTCACAATGATCCATTATAACAGCATTATTTATCACATTATCAAAAACGTCACTGCCAACAACAAAAGAAAATGTTGCCGTTCAGTTCATGGTTCAGTTGGACGTTGGAAAGATAAGAGGAAAAGGATGCCTGCTAACAACAGTGAGGCCTGGTTGTACAATGCAGCATATATCATTTGTACAAAGAACCAAAAGTCAAGCAGAACAAAAATAACTGCTGATTGGCTTCCACTGTTGTTTGTAGCGTCAAGTTCAACTTCAAGCTGGTTTTAGGACCAGGCCAGAACCAGCGCTGGAACCACTTTGATAGAGACAGGACAGCATCTGATGTCTTCTTTGATTAGACTTCATTATTCCACACTTATGATGATCTCAGCAGGTTTTTTAATGTTGAGGGTATTTCAGTTTGCAAAAAACAGATAATTAGTCCGACAGCATTTTCAGTTTGTCTTTTGACTTGTCATTATTTAGTGAAAATCAGATACCATGACAGAAAATATACCACCGTGGCTACAAGTTTTGAGAAAGACACAAATATAACTCTTCTGCCTTCTTGTTTTCAGTTGTTTCTATAGTATACTGATGTATAATTACAAGAATTACATTAGCGTCAAAGCCTTTTATTCACCACCACATACAAAGACGTTACTTTTTCCAGACCACTTCAGTTCAGCCTGGCATGCTGTCCATTAACTTCTGGGCCAAATGCTGATGGCAGCCTGGTCTTCCATGATCACTGCTTGGAGTTTGTGCACATTCTTTCGAGTTTCCAGGTAATGAATCCAAAATTTCTGCAGTTTGTGTAGGTGTAGGTAACATGCTAGTAGCTTCACTTTTGGGGTGACACAGGTCTGATTGTAGCACTCACCTTTTCTTCTCTGGACAAGCTTTCATCCAGATGTCCCAATCACACAGAAAGGGGAATCATCAGAGAAAATAAGTTTACCCCAGTCCTCTGCAGTCCATTGTGAAACTGATGGTCAATCAATGTTGCTTCCTAAGTGGACAGTTTGATTTCACAGAAGTGTGATTAACTTGAAGTTACATTGTGTTGTTAAAGTGTTCGCTTTATTTTTTTTAGCAGTGTATATACACGTATCAAACTAGAACAGCATGGAATTGCAGAGGCTTTATCATGTAGTATGTCTAAGGATATTACTCATGTTGTAACTTACTATGTAGCCCACCCCTACTTGCAACTACTCTCATCTCTTTCTAACATCAAGGAGATAATGCATACTTAGTGGAAATTAATATTTGTGTCATTCTCAAACCTTTTGGCCACAGCTGTATTTAATTTTAAGAAATACCACAGCAGATACTCTGTCCTTGTGAGAATAATGTTCAACACACACTGATCAAATTAATTAAGTAGTCACAGAAATTTCAGCCACTTTTCTGTTTAATAGCTTCAGCGTACCAACTCAAAAAAGACACTTGTTCGATGACGGCCTTTACCTCTATGAGAAAGTCTCCTGTCCGAAGCCCCGCCCTCCAGGCCACGCCCCCTTGATCAACTGACTCCAGATACTGCAAGGCAGGAAACGCCGGTGTGGGGGCAAACTCCTCGATGGGGGTCTCAGCTGAAAATGCAACCAAGTGGAGGTGAGATGTAAGGGCCGAAATCAGGGAATTATTAAAGTAAGTTTATAGCGACTATGTCGCTGAAGAGAGTCCACCTGCAGAAGTTACCACTGAGCCAATCAGATTTTAGCACATGTAGATGGCTTCTGCTAAACTTTATTCTTTGTTTAAAGTTTGGTCCAGACTGTATATGAAAGATGGACGGAGCCTCCGCGACGTCACCCGTAGGTTTCTGAAGACCAAAAGTGAAGCTCGTTGGGCAGTTCCCACCGTCAGCATCTTGGCAGTGTCACGCCTGCTGTCGCTCCCAGAAAATACAAAAATGGGCAAAGTAGCGGAGCTGAAAGGGGGCTGTGAGCGTGGGGATTGATGTCTATTAATCTCTGAGCTGCCTGTAGCTAAGAGCTAACCGAGCCAACTTAGATCTAACATGAGCTAACCGGCTAATGAAGGTAGGCAGGCTAAAGCTAAGGTGCACTGTTAGCCGGCTAAAAACCGTGGTTGTGCTACATTCTCCCTTCTTTCCGCAGATATTGATACCTGTCAATCAAAAGGACAAGCCCCTAATTATGCTAAATTTCAAGATTTCAAGATTATTTAACATCCAAACAGATGAGTTAGAAAAAAATTCAACCCCCTCACAGTTGTCATGAAGGTAAACTTGACCTATTAATCCTAAAGTGCATTATTGTACCAGGCTTTAAACATGTTTATTTCTGCTGTGAAGTTGGTCTTTTTAACATGGGAGTCTATGGGGATTGACTCTGTTTTGGATCCAGCCCCTAGTGGATGAGAGGTGAACTGCAATTTTTTGAACCTCCGGATAGGCTTCACATTTCACTGCCGGAGGTTGCCGCTTGGTTTGGTTGGACTTTCATGAGTCACTCTGCAGAATATCTGGTTATTGTAACCGCACTCTTTTCAAGGGACTCGATTAGAACCATGCAGACGTGCAATATACATAAATATAAAAAATATATCATACAGACAAGAGGTAAAAGCCAAGATGTATTTAATAACTGTTAATAAAGAGAGATTTACTTGACCCAGGAAAGCTGTTTTTTAGATCTATGAGGCCTTTAAAATGTACAAAATTATTTTTAAATCCACTCTATATTTAACCAGCCAGAGGACAGATAGAACAGCAAAGGTGATGATTTGTCTTTTTCTGCACCAGCAACAGACAAGATAAGACAGTGGACAATGCCAAGGTACAGTTAATATAACCTTGAAGGTGTTAATTCAATTTTTCCCACTAAATTATTTAGATTTTACTTTAGAATCAAATATGAAATGACAGAGATCTGATTATAAAGAATAAAAACAGTCTGCAAACATTTTAGTCAATTATTAACCTTGTGACTGTTACAAGATATGAGAAATTGATTTTTCTCATATCTCGAAGTGTTCATTTCTAAAAACAAACTTGACAAATAATTGTCTGCAGCTGCCCTATCGGATTAATGGCTGAGAATTCTAATTTTATTGTATAATATTAAAGCAATTGTTCAAAAAAGGTGAGGAAACAGAGCAGCGTGAATTTAAATAAAGCAACTTTATTCCACTAGAGCAGGGCTGCCCAAGTCCGGTCCTCGAGATCTACCATCCTACAACTTTTAGATGTAACCCTTCTCCAACACACCTGAATGAAATGACTGGCTCGTTACCAGGCCTCTGCAGCACTGAATGACATGCAGATGACACCTGATTCAAGCGTGTTGGAGAAGGGTTGCATCTAAAAGTTGCAGGATGGTAGATCTCGAGGACCGAACTTGGGCACCCCTGCACTAGAGGGTCACTGTGGTGTCAACAAACTGCGGCTAACAGCATAAAGATGAAAAGTCAGAGTGAAAATATGTGTTAATTAACCAGGATGTCTTTTCTTTCAGTAATGAGGCTGAAAAAAATTCCCAATTTGTGATTAAAAATAAAACTCTTTGGAAGGAAGTTTCATGTAAAATATGTTTATTTATGCTCTAATTTGATTGGCTCAGAATGCAGGTGGATCAACATGAGCAAGATCCTCACAGGGAGATGGGAGGCTGAGGCTCATCATAATTCTCTCATTGACTTGGCTGACCATTAGCATGTTTGGTTACTAGCATGGTAAAGCTAACTGGGTTATCTGGTTGACTGTGTTTAAATATAACAGTAATTTTAGTCTCGTTAGCATCTTTTAGACATGACTATTTCCTTGCCAGTTGGATGAAAAGTGGAATAGACTAAAATAAGGTTCTCGTGTTATGTCTTTTACAAGAGAGACCTCTTAGCATTGCTGTCTGCTATATGGTCAGCTCTGCAGCTAATCCAGTTAGCTTCATTGTGCTATTACCATTTCACTGGAAACCAGAGCTGCCATGTGAAAAAGACTTGGTGTGGGTGTTATGAAAAGACACAGGACAAGTTTACCTCTTCCAGCTTTTCACTGTTCTAAATATCTTTCTTCATTTCTTCCTCCAAACACCCACCACTCCTCCATCCCTCCCACCATTTCTACCTTTAGCTCCTCTGAGGACGAAGCCAAATCCCTCACTCTCTCTCTTCTGCAGCACAGCCGTCTTCTCTTCGATTACGTAGTCACTGAAACACAGAAAATGAGTCTATCTTACCAGCAGAGAAGAAAGTGACTGTTTAAGGTTAAAACCAGGTGAGTCATATGTAGATGAAGCAGAACATATATATTAATACTGTATATATTCTTGCCTATTCTCCAAAATGGTCTTGACCATAAATGAACAACAAAACTCAATGGTCTTGAGTTGTTCATCTTTCTTTCAGAACTTTTTCTACGTCTGGGTATTGTCCAAAAACCGTATGCATACAGTTTGGTTTAACCCACAATGCCTTGTGTTGTAATCTACTTCCTGTATTTGGTACACTTGAAGCAGACTGTTTGATTCGTATCAGACTTCATTTGTTTGCGTACCATACCAATCTTACCAGATTTTCCATGCAAATGGACTAGAATTTGAATTAAAAGGGCAGGAGTGAACACAGCCTTAAATTTTGTGTCAACAACCAAACTTGACTTTGTGTGGGAAAGTACCACTGCAACTATCTGACAAAAGCCAGTGTGATTGTCACGGAGATGAAAAAAATGTCTCTACTATTACCTAATTCTGGTAAGAGTCCATCCATCTTTTATCGCTTATCCAGGGTTGGGTCATGGGGGCAGTTGCCTAAGCAGGGAGCCCATACTTCCCTCTCCCTGGCCACATTTGCCAGCCTGTCCGGGGGGATCCCAAGGCATTCCCAGGCCAGCCATGAGATGTAGTCGGTCCAGCTTGTTCTGGGTCTTCCCGCATAACATGCCCAGAACACCTCACCAGGGAGGTGCAGGGGACATCCCAACGAGATGCCCAAGCCACCTCATCTAGCTCCTCTCAATGTGGAGGAACAGCGACTCTAGTCTGAGCCCCTCCCGGATGACTGAGCTCCTAATCCTATCTCTAAAGGCGGATCCATGCTTGCAAAGACAAAGACGACAGAACCATGTCTTCTGCAAAAAGCAGTAACCCAATCCTGAGTCCACCAAGTTAGATCATTCAACCCCTGTGGCACACCAGTCCTCAAATGCACACCGTTTGACATTATGCGCTATGCATGGAGGAGGATCTGGCGCTTTGAATTGTGTTAATGACGTTCAGTGGGAGCCCGGAGGTGACCAAGTTCAACCTCTAATGGGCCAAGCCCACAAAGCCATGCGCTCCGGGTGAGGGTGAAAAATCTCCCCGCGCCTGTGACAGAAGATCTCTGCGCGGGGGCAGAGGCCACGGCTGGCTGCAAAGCAGCTGAAAGATTTCTGCCAGCCAGTGTTTCCCGAGCCACCGGGGTGCTATCAGGATGAGGGAGTGGCCCTCCTCCCGCACCCTGGCAAGTGTGTGAATGATCAGCTCCATTGGAGGAAACGCGTACTGAAGGAGGCGTGACCATTCGTGTGCTAACCCATCCAAACCCAGTGATGCGCTCTGATCGGTCAGAAAGTAAAACATTGGGCACTGAGCGTTTTCCCTTGACGCAACAAGGTCGATCTCTGCTCAGTCATATTTGTCCCATATCATATTTGTCCGACTTGGCTGCGGCTGAGGATGACGTTTGCTGATGCGGTAAACTGGCCGAGCTGTCGCTTGAGCGAACGTCTGCCGGGGTGCAGGGGTTGGAGGCACAGGGGGAGCACTGCTGTAGTGCTTCACCTTCTCACTTCTTCTCCTCACAGCGTTTTTGCATAGTGGCCACGGCCGGGCCGAAAAGCCCTTTCGGATCCACGGGCACGTTGAGGAGTTGAGTCTTTTCCTTTTTAGGCAGACTGGACAAATTCAGCCACTGGGCTCTCTCTTGAACGACCATCAGGGCAGTTCTTCCCACAGGTCTGAGATCGGTGTGGTCGACATCTCCTGTAATTCCGCCTGGTAGGCAAGGAGTAGCAACGAAGCATTTAATGCTTTCACCGACATTGCCACCGATTTATAGCCACTCTCCGTCATCAAATCTGATTTGATTTGACAAGTACTATGTCTACTTGTTTTGTATTAGTGCGGCCAGTAAGATGTGTTTTTTTAATGTTATGTCAATTGCAAAAAAATGTGAATTGTAAACATTGTAATTTCTGAATTTATTGTTCAAGTATTTATCACTAATACAGTGAAAATGAGAGGAAAAGTGAATATTTGCTATGCAAGGCGATTTCAGTGTGCGCCCCTAAATTTTCTGTTTGCGCTCCTAAAAATTTAAGTTAGGGGCCACTGTGCACCTCATACAAAAAGTTAGCCTGGAACCCTGGTCTACAGGAAGGGCCCTCCTATAGACTCCCCCACCTCCAGGCCTAGCTCCAGAGGGAGGCCCTAGTAACCTACGTCTGGGAAAGCGCAACGCTGAACCACTGTTGTAATGCATCACAGAGGTATTTGAGCCATGCTTAGGCTAGTTCTATTTGCCAACATAGCTCCTAGGATCTTTGGGACATTCAAACACCTCCACCACGGTAAAATGGCAGCTCAGGGAGGGGCCGCTAAAGGTCCATTTACACTCCCTTGAGTGAGTAAATAGCAACATCCATTTCAAACGTCATACTTTGCCGTCCTCATATGCTAAGTTCTAAGTTTATTCCCGCGAGCCGACGTCAGTTTCAGACACTGTTTGGCAGTGGCAACATGTCGCTATAAAATTGTTTCCAACCGTCCAACAACCGCCCTTAACATTCAAATATAATCTTTCTTTAAAAGCTTGCACAATTTCTACAGTTATTGTGCTCGTCTTCATTCTTCTGCTTTTTTTGTTCCCTTCCTGATACTCTTCTTCTTCTCTGGTTTTTTTCGCATGTTAGCTATACTGCTCAGCACTGCCCACCGCGATTTCCGGTGGTATTTCTCCGTCTTTGGCGTGAAACGACAGATAGCTAAGCTCCCTGAAAACAGACCAAATTACACACGTAACCGACGCAGAAGACGGATGAAACTGTCTGTCCGTCTGCGTATCGTTCCTCTGTGTCAAGCATAAATTCTTGTGTAGTAAATGTTTTGTGCTTGCAAAGCTGACTTACATTTTCTGATTTATTTTTGTCTGAGGACGACACCTCCTGGTCTTAAAACCTTAGCCATGTCTCTGTAATTTGAAATCTCTATACAACTAATTTTCATGTCGAGGTGTCCCTGAGCAAGACACAGAACCCCTAATTGCTTCTGATGGGTCGTGGTTGAGCACCTTGCATGGCATCTTCCGTGTGTGAATGTGTGTGTGAATGAATAATGGATACACCATGTAAAGCGCTTTGGGTGCCTTGATATATAAACTATATAAGCTATATAAACATAATCCATTATTATTATTTTTCAGCTCAGATATTTTCCTGTCCTACATGTAAATGTGTTATTTTAATCTGATCATGTCATTAAAAAAAAAGTCCCACATAAAATTAGTTATTTTTCATATTTCATTTAACAATCAAAATAAGTATTGGTATTATTTATTTTGGACATGCAAACTAAAGTATACTCCAATTACAAATATATGCAGATAAAATAAAAAAAATTGTTTAAATAAACTATATCGATAAAGTCTGAAAAAAAGGCAGGATGAAGTAACTACTTACTAATTCCTGCCTTCCTTTACTGGTCAGAACTGTTGTACTAAGTCGAATAAATGTCACTTTGATTATCCAGAAAACATACTTGTTTTTAAAAAATAAATAAGTAAAACAAGCATATACACCTGTGTATAGTCTTAATGGTCAATACTGGTACAAATTTTTAATATATGTAATACGGATTTAAAGAAAATCCCCTTATTTTTAAATATATCAACATATAATTAAATTTACTTTAATGTTAAAATAATTTGAATAATTATATACTTGGTAGTTTTGATTAGAACTGAAGTTGATTTGTGTGTTAAAAAACAGATGAATCTAATGTTTTTAATGCAGTTTTTGGGAGATTGTTTTTGTCCTTTGATGACCTGAAATTGCTTCTGTTATCTGCACATAAACATTAAACATACTGCACATACACAGAGTTAATATCACCTTTAAGAGCCATTATTTCGCTTTGCTTCTGTGTTTATATCGCAATGCACAGTAATAATTATCCTTGTGTGGGAGTAACTGAGCCCACCTTTCTGTTAATCATCCTGAGACTGGGAAATAAACCACCCCGCCCACCAGGACAGATCAACAGTCTGAGAGGAAAAGTTTCTATGAGCGTGAAAACAAAGAATCCTGCTCTCAGATTTTAGAAATCTAGTTATACGCCAACCAGCGTAAGAGCTGCTGTGGACTGTGGGTGCTGTAGTGACGCTGTATTACCTGTAGGAGGTGTAGTTGTCATAGGATCCTACAGTGTAGTGTCTGAACAGTCTTTTGGTCCGGTCCTCTCTCGTCTCTGAAACACACATCACGTTTTAGCGTCTCACATGTGTTCTTCCCATGATGTGTGTGGACGAAGCTGCAGTTGAATATTTACCCAGTCGTGGGTCGTACTGTCTCATCTGGACTTCCTCCACACAGTCTGCAGGAAACCAGCCGGTTCTGCCTTTAACACTTCCCTCCCAGAACCCGCCTTCACCTATAGACAACACTGTACACACACACACACACACTTGGTTACTATAACACTCACACACACACACACACAGGTGATGTGGTTTAACCATCTCCTCCGCCCACCTTTGACCCTCTCTCCTCGGTGCAGCTGGATCTCTCCGGGCCCCTGGGGGACGTGGGAGCGGGTGGCGATGAAGGTGCGTCCCGGCACGGCACTGTACAGCCTCCTCTTCCTCATCTGCGGGGTGAGGGGGGGTGAGGAAGGAGGGCTGGTCTCTACGTGACCTCTGCCGCTTGGACTGCAGGACGACAGAGACGCTGATCTAACCTGGACTTCCTGTTCGACCTCCCAGCGATGGTCCTGTACGTACCTGAGGCGGCGCGTGTGTCGTCTCAGTGAGTGTGTGTGCGTGTCATGGTGTGTCTCCAGGCTCTGGAGGGAGGGGCCAGGTGAGGAGGCGGGGCTTTCAAGGGCATTGTCACTGGCTGAGCGAATCAGGGAACGAGGGGACGACAAACCATTTCCCGCGGGTGACCTGGTGGCTCCAACTCGCCGGCGCTTCGTGTAGGAGGGGGTTTCTCTGAAGGGAACTGCTTGGACGCGTAAACACACAAAGTTAAAATCCACCTTGTGTCATGTCACGTGAACGCACATGCAACCATGACGCTTTTAAACTCACCGACATCAGACGATTTGTGGATCTTGATGATTTCAGCCAGATCAAAGTTCCCAGCGATGATTGCCACCTAAACGGAGAACAGGTTCAGGAAAGAACGCATCAACACACAGTCAGATTAACAGGATCATTTCATGTGATGAGTGCAGTAAAGATTAAACTACATCTCCAAGAATGCACTGCAACAAGAATCATCCAATCACTGTTTCTTATGATTGTTGCAACAGCTTTTGTTTTTGTTTTCACGAAAACCTAAAATTTGTTTCTGATAATTAATTTAAAAAAATCTGATTTTAACACAACTTGTTGAAGAATCCCACTGGGTGAGTTTTTTTTACTGAGTCAAGCTGCAACTTATTGTTCAAACAGGAAGCAAAAACAGAAAAATATCTGTTTCATCAGATGATCATGGTGATTTTTTTCCATCTGTTCTCTCATTTCAGACGTTTTCTAGTGGTTTCTGCAGAACTCTGGGAAAAGTGTCATAGACCATTGGTGGTGATTTTATACAGATACTTTTATTTTTCTCAGACATGTCTGGATGTTGATCATCAGAAACAGGAAGTGAGATTTTTTTGGCATTGTTTCTACCATCGGGTCTAGCTTGGTCCAGAATGGGCTGGTACACTTTTTTTTTGCATTTCCACAGGCAAAAACTGGGACGGGTACCAAAATATCCAATCTGACCCATCCCATTGTTGTTGGACACTTCCTTTGGCATCCTAATCATAGAAGTGCCAATGTGTCAAGCTTCACCTTTTAGGGCTTATTGCAAATCTTCGATTGGGCAACTAATCATCACTTCCTGTGTGACTTTAATAAGAACAAATCAGGAAGAGCTACATGTTTAAATATACGGTGGATTTTTTGTTTAAAGCTGAATTACAAGAAGGAAGACAAACTGCTGGATGTCCACCATTCTCCTCCTTTGTATCAGTGTCATGTTCTTAGAATTTAAAGAAGTTGTCACGCTACTATGACATCAAGCTACTACGTAGCTGACACATCTATCACTGATACGCCGCCTACCGGGTAAAGGTATCAGGATTTACAGCGCTGGACCCACTAGGTAAAGTGGAGGAGTTCGAGGATTGGCTAATTAGCGTCAGGGTTCACTGCATGGTATCATTTCCTGATCTGACAAGAAACTAGGGACGTCGCGATTACTTGATTACACAATTAAACACCACATTTAATTGATTGTAAAGATCCCTTAATATCACTTTTCATAAAGGATCAAGTCTGAACCATAACGGCAGATCAGGAAAGAACACAAAGTTACATCCACGTCTTTTGCTTTGCTTTCCTTCCGTGTTTTCGTGGGAAAGTACGACAGAAGAAGAGTTATTCCTCCACATTAACAGATTAAACCGTCCTTGTTGGATTTTTTTTGGTTCTAGGAAAATTGACCAAGGTGTCATTATAGAGGATGTCTCACCAGCCCGCAAAGCAGGACATAAAATAAAGGAAATCCACCCAATTTGTTTCATGACCCTGAGATGGACATGCGACCTGTACAGGGTGTAACCAAGATGGACAGTCTTGCTGTTTAAACATGATCAACTCGGCATGAAGTTTTTTTTTTTGTCATCGGTGTGCAAGCGTTTGGAAAAGAAACCATGTTTAATCCCAGAGAGGATTGTGTTGGAATTTTATTCTTGTTAGTTTCTATATTTTGTTGTCATTAAAAGATATATATAAATAAAACTTAAAGACATATAATAAGTGTTGTAATTTTACACATTTATAGTGTTGGGAAATTAATTAATGCAGAATTAAAAAAAAAAAAAAAATCTATATTCATGACGTCCCTACAAGAAACTTCCAGATGAATTTCCTTTTTTCCCTTTCAGTAACTGGTTATTTATTTTATTTAGCCTGAATTTATTTGATTTGTATTGTTATTATTTTGACATAAGTTATTTATTATTTTCATCTACTGTAGAAGGTTTTGTTTGTTTACCTGGAAAGCCGTCTGGTTGTTGTAGTTCTTGATGTCTTTATTGGCTCCTCTGAACAGCAGAACTCTGGCGCAGCTGTCCTACAGAAACAAAAACAAAGAGTTTAAACTGTACAGATAAACATATAAGCATGGTGTGTGTGTATGTGTGTGTGTGTGTGTGTGTTACCTGGTTGTACAGAGCGCAGAGGTGCAGTGCGGTGTTTCCTGAGGCATTCTGGGAACTCATGTCAGCGCCGTAGAACAGCAGATGCTCCAAGTGCTGCACGTTACCATAGCGACATGCCTGAACTCACACACACACAGAATCGTTGAGAGCTTGAACTTGTCATCGTGTGAGTGTTTTAAATGATTGTGTGTGTGTGTGTGTTTCACCTGGTGGATTTCCTGCCATCCGTTTTCATCTGTGATCCCTGTAACCATGGCAACAAAACTCTTTCAGCCAAAATCTTTCTCCACAAAAAGCATAAACGTAAATAAAAACAGTGCAGCCTCCCTACCGATGCTGGCGTGGTCCTGCAGCAGCAGCTCGCAGCAGTAGGGGGCGCCGCCCACCATGGATGAGTGGTATAGCGGCGTGAGACCCCTGCTGTCCTTGTAGTCCGGAGAGGCTCCGAGGTCCAGCAGAGTCTGGGGACAAAGACACGGTTCAAGGCGTGTTCAGTGGGTCTTTGGTGAAGTGTGGAGCGGGTGAACGGACTCACCGTGAGGGCGGCGCTGTTTCTGCAGAGGACGGCCCGGTGCAGAGCCGTGATGCCGTCTCTGGTCCTGAAGTCCAGGTGAGCTCCTCCACTGCGAAGGACTTTGATCAGCTCGCAGCTCTCCTCCAGCTGCACCGCCAGAGTCAGAGGACACTCTGAGACACAAAGACAGACGAGGTGCTGAGTGTTTAACAGATATAGAGCTGAAACAACCTGTGTGTAGACTTCAGAAGAAATCAGCCTGGTCAAGGACCCAGTTGTTCACCAGGTTCCATTACACACCTGAGGCCTTATTTATAAAGCTGGCGTAGGTACAAAAACCAGTGTATGCCAAATATAGTCAACTTTTGGGATTTATAAAAAACCAAACTTGTCGGGAAAATGTTCCTACCTCCACGGCAACTCTCACCCAGGCGTACGCAAATAATCTAGAAGAACGGGAAACAGCGACACCAACGGTACAGAATAAAATCAAGGAAATCATGAGGTGGAGAGTCCGTAAAAGAAAATGCCAAAAGTAAGCTTCAGTCATTTATTCTGAGATCCAGCAGAGCGGGACAGACTGGAGCATCTAGAAGTGACGCAACGCTTATGAAACACAAAAGAGGTGGATTTCCTTTGTTTATTTATTTATTCATACACAATCCTTTTGTAATTGTTGTCCCCGTTTCCATCAAGACTGTCTCCATTTCCCACAACTCCCTGTCCACGTTGTTAATAACAGTGATCGTGTCCCTCTGCATCTGCAGGACTTCCTCTGAGGACATGACAGTGCTGCGTGGAGTCGACCCACCTGGAACACCCAGGAACTATAAAGAAATATCATTTAACACTAAATAAACTGCTACCAGTCTCAGATGTATCTGTACACATT
>JBAFTB010000026.1:5038185-5081842 GCA_037177355.1 Melanotaenia trifasciata | reverse complement strand
TAATGCCCACGCCGTGCCCACCAATTAAACATTTTTACATTTACAACGTTGTCCATCAGGATCTCTGTCTCACACCCCGAAAAATTACACTTCTTAACTTTGTTTCCCTCCCGAGTTATCATGGAAATGATGTGATGAATATGTATTACAGCCACCATGTGAGCGTTGGAAGGCGTTCCCTCACGTGCTCCCACTTTTGAACTGTTTCTGTTTTATGAACAGAAACAGGCGTGGGACGTGTGTGCGCACTGTTTTATAAATTTAAAAGTTGAAGTGCGCCACATTTCCTTTTTGTGCAGCAGACGCCACCTGTAGTTTCTTTTGCTACGCACAGTTTTATAAATGAGGCCCCTGGTCCCTGCACAAAGAACTCACCACTACTTTTCATCTCACACACAACATGCTGTTTCCACAAGTCAATATAGACACTACACATGTGCATCAATTTCGAGGCTATTGTGGAATCAGAGCCGACAAAGTTATAGGTTTTGTCAGTTGTTTCCATCTTCCACGTCCTGACCTAATGTTGATTTTTCTGATATATCGTTCCTGTGGTGAATTCAAACTCTGTGGATAGAAATTACATGTGCAGCATTAAGCAATACAAAATCTACCTTTAAACAATTATTTACAAGCAAGATCACAAAGCATCCAAGAAGGAGCAGCGATGCTGCTGCACATCACACTACAACTGAACTTTTCTGCTGGTTGCAGAAAAGTTAGTTTCGGTCTGGGAGGTCCTTCTCATTTTATGACAATAATGTCAATTAATATCAGAGAAAAGTACAGAAGCAGTGGAGGTAGCCTTCCCTAAACTCAGTGACATTGTAAGCTAACGTTAAAATATTCACTGATGTTAGCTGACGCGCCAACAAGCAGACACAACTTTCCCTTGTAAAGGTTAACTTGTTGGAAAAGGTGACGTGTTAAATGACACATCAGATTATTTTGTTGACAAAGATCATAGTTACCTCTAAACAACCATTTATGTCCAGAAGCAAAAAATCAAAGGCAAACGTTGCCGTTATCCACAGGGAAAGAACAATCATCATGAATGGCCAAATAACACTATAGATGTTTTATTGTGGAAAAAAATAGCATTCCCTGTTTTTTCCTGAAAGTCCCGTCCCATAGGCAGAGATCATGACACATTTTTATTAACAATGAAAGCTTAATCATTGCAGAATCCCCACCACCCAAAATAAAAAACTTATGATCTATACAACTGAATATCTGGATTGAAAAACAGAGATTTTCACCAAGTGGCAAGTTTAGAGGTACGAACATTCTTAAAAACAAAAGAAACTCAGCTGGCCAGCTTGTTTACTGTGAATGTGACTTGTTTGCTGACGTTTTCACTTACTTTTAAATAAAAACCAGAACCAGAGTGACTCTAGTATGATGAAAACCCAACTACAAATAATTCTAAAGAAAGGCTGTGTTATATTTACAGTGTATGAAATCCAGTCACCAGTAAAAGGTGGTCTGGGGGGGGGGCAATGAAGGCTCAGGCTGGCTCTGATCAGTTACCATGGTGATCTACAAGATGTAAAGATTGCAAGTCTAACTTTGGGCTCAGTGTTATCTCACTTCACCCCCTGCTGACTTATAAACTGAACAGCGGCATGGCTCAGTGGGTAGAGTGGTCGTTTTGTAGGTTGCCGGTTCGATCCTCCGCCGATCCTCGAGGTTTCCCTGAACAAGACACCAAACCCCAAATTTCTCCTGATGGGTCGTGGTCGAGCGCCTTGCATGGCAGCTTCCGCCATCAGTGTGTTAATGTGTGTGTGAATGGGTGAATGTGATGTACAATGTAAAGCGCTTTGGGTATCATTCCAAGTACAGTAAAGCGCTGTATAAATACGGACCATTTACCATTGAGGAATGTTTGAACATGGATGCAGCATATTCTGTCGCTCTGTAAGATTCACGTAATTTTAAATAATTTCTAAACTCACCTCACAGATTATTTACAAATACGGGAGTTAGGATGAGATTAAAAGTTGATAAACATATTCTTCAAGGTGTGTTTTTATTTTGTTACTGAGTGATGGAATCCTGCAGGAAGCAAGAATCTGACTGCTTCCTGATCCTGCTCACCTCCACTGTCCGAGTCGTGGAAGTTGGGGTCCAGACCTTTTTCCAACCATTTGGAAACTTTCTCCACATTCTTCTGATGAACATGCTCCATGAAGCGCTTCAGGTTGGCCTGAAAGAACAAAGTCAGTTCATCACTGAATGTTTTTACTGTATCTGTCACCCATGTTAACCCTTAGATCATCAGGATGTTTGATCCAAACAAAATGGATCTAACAGCCAATCACAATGACTCATTTATTTGAGTCAGGTGTGTTGGAGCAGGGATACATGGAAAACTTGCTGGACTGTGGCTCTTGTAGGACTGAACTGATATGCCCTGGTTTAAACGTCTCATGATGTACCTTTGTGTGCAGCTTCGCCAGCTGCTTGTCGTCCACGTAGCTCTGCGTGTAAACTCTCCTCTTATAACGAAACTGCACAAAGAGACAGAAAAGAAGTTTTTATAATTAATAAAAACCGACGCTGCGTGAAACTTTAAACACATTGTAATTATTCGTTTATAAATGTTATTTGAAAACACAAAGCTGCATGTAAACAGACTGGATGTTTACGTGATCTCTGCACTGTCATCTGGTAGACATACTGCCTAACAACCATACTAATGTACAGGACACATGGAAGTATGGGAGCAGTGACGTTTGAAACAGACGTACCCAATTATATACAAAAGGGGACCATAAATGGGCCTTAAGGCATTACTTAGAGAGACTTAGAAAGGCGTTACTTAGACAAATTAGAGAGACACCATAGTAAAAATGTTGGCATGTATATGGCAGCTGTCATGGATGTGGACCAAGAGGCAACCTCCGCAGGTAAAATGTAAAGCCTATCCAGAATTGCAAAAAATTGCAGTTCACCCCTCATCCACTAGGGGCTGGATCCAAAACAGAGTAAATCCCCATAGACTCCCATGTTAAAAAGACCACATTCACAGCAGAAAAAAACATGTTTAAAGCCTGGTACAAAAATCCATTTTAGGATTAATAGGTTAAGTTTCCCTTCATGACAGCTGTGAGGGGAGTGAATTTTTTTCTAACTCATCCATTTGGATGTTATTTAATATTGAAATTCGGCATAATTAGGGGCGTGTCCTTTTGATTGCCATGTATCCAATATCTGCGGAAAGAAGGGAGAGTATAGCACAACCGCAGTTTTTAGCCAGCTAACAGAGTGTCTAAGCTTTAGCCCGCCTACCTTCGTTAGCTGGTTAGCCACCATTAGCTCGGGGTTAGCGCTTAGTTACAATCAGCTCAGAGTTTGATGTTTGTCAATCATCTACCCCCACGTTCAAAGTCCTCTTCTCAGCTCGACCTCTTTGCCCATTTTTAGATTTTCTGGGAATGACAACATGTGTGACGCTGCCAAGATTGCAATGATGGGAACCGCCCAATGAGCTTCAATTCAGCTCTTCAGAAACCTACAGGTGACGTCACGGAGGCTCCGTCCATCTTTTATATACAGTCTATGATGTGAACCCAGAAGTAAATATAAATGTCTCATTCTTAGAGAATTATTATAAGGGGTTAGATACCAATAGAAACACAGTTTTAATAACATTTTTTTGTCATTGATCTTTGAATTGGTTGCATGCTGCACTTTTAAAATGAAATGACCATAATTAAAACACAAAGCCTCAAACAAGACTGTGTGCAGTGACACACAGCATCTGTCATTCATGACACTGATCCTGGTTCTGGATCAGCAGCAGATTAAACTTGAAAGAAGGAACAAACACCGAGCGGCATCTTCTGTAACACCTCAGGAAACACTTAAATTCTGAGCTGTGGATTCTCATGGCTCAGAATAGAAGCTGTGTCCTTTCAATCTCTCAGGAAAGGACTTTTACTGTCTTTTGTTGCATTCATGAGCACGTTTCTGTCACTTTATTCAGCTATTGGTTTCTAATCAGACAGCTGAGGCCGGCGTCTTCCCAAGAATCGTACAACAATCCAAATGTTCCCAGAGATTAAAGGAATTCATGATTTCTTCATTTTCCTCCCGTGGATGACCTCCACAGTTTTTTTTTTCCTTTTTTTAAATTTCTTCTCTAGGTTCATGTCCTTCTATTACAACTACTACTTCTATTGAATTACAACCATCAACAGATATCACCACCGTGTGGCGACATACACATCCAAAAATTCTCCTCAAACCACTTCATGAAAACATGTCTCATTCATTTTCAGCTGTTTTTGTCATTTCAGTAGTTTTTTAATCAATAAGGTGGAAACAATATTCTGTAGAGGATCTCACCGTTTACATCGATCCAACAATCAGCCGTCTTTTTAGTTTATAACCACGTCATTGTTCAGCCAACTCCGACTGGCTGTTAACCTTTAATTTTACATTCTTTTAAAATATCAAGCAATGTATATGTATTAAACCAAACAGATGGTCTTTGGTCTTACTCAGTTTTCCACTACACCTAACTTTTTTTTCATCAAATAAACTTTATTGAGTAAATTATGACGTAACAGGCATGTGCAGGAAGGATCATTTCTTGCCAACATAAGGATTGTGCGTTTTCGTGCATATTTTTTGGAACAACGATCGGTGTAACCCACCCCTCTCAATCTTAATTCAATTTTATTGAATTTCCCTTTGGGATTAATAAAGTATTTTTCATTTCATTACATTTCATTTCATTATCTGGCTTTTAATCCAAATAGTCCATGTAAACAATGTGGAGAACCACAAAAGAAGGAACTTAAAATAGCGAAAGTACAGCGTCTCTTGGGCGAGAGTTTGGTGGGGGTGGTGATGGTGGATGGGACGGGTGGTCACTGCTGCGGACGTGTACATGTCTCTGGGGCGCCTGGCCTTGGTATTTGTAATAAGAATACAAATAAAATAATAATAAAAAGACACTAAAGTATCAAGAGCAGCCATATAAATGAGATGCCTCCCTTGTTCTGTCCAGCGTCCAAAAAAATTACTTTACCAACAGATCCAACCAATAGATGAGCCAGTTTTCTTCTTCTTTGTCACAACAAATCCTGGTCCTCTGGTCATTCAGATTAATGGTTCAAGTTCTTTTAAAACTTGTCTACAAGCCATTCAGTAATGTATGGAAACATCTAAAATATGCAGGACAGCGGTACTGGAGGACCAGGAATCAGTGTTGTTTTTGGCAGTCATCTCAGTTTTAGTCTTTTTTTTTTTTTGAGGCTTCATGACAAAAATGCTTATTAGTTTTAGTTACATTTTAGTCATTTCTAAGTTTGATAGTTTTAGTCCAGTTTTAGTCAAATAAAAAAAATATTAGTCTTTTAACAAATTAATTTAGGTTAATAATACGTATTAAAAAGTGGAATCAAGGTTGACAGGTTATAACAAGTATTGCAATTCATAAAACATTAACCTTGATGCTTTTACATAATAACCAGGTCCTTTACCAGACTGAAAGCTTTAGTCGAGACTTTCCCATCAACAGGGATGAAATGCTGCCACGATATACTTAACTGCTGTTGGACAGAAACATTTTATTTCTATATTTCACCTTATTCCATGAATTGATGCCCTACTTCATCATACGAAAATGTCACACAAGAAAATAGGAGATTTAAAAGTTCAACATATAGCAACACATTGTGAGCTTGTTGTTTGGGTATTTTCATCAATAATTAGAAAATTAAAAGGAATGCTTTTAGACTTAGAAGGTTTCCCAACCAACAGCAAATACTTTCTGATCTACTTCGGGTTATGCATCACACAGATAAAGAGCTAACTGTGGAATCAATTACTCCAAAAAAGCAAAGAGCGACAACATCCTTACTTTGGTAACTGTGGGTTTATTTAAGTGCAATACTCCACCCTGAACATACACATGCCCAAAATATGAGCAAAGGATGAAGAACACAAGCTCAACTTGACCTGGTCTGTCAGTGAAATTATGATGGATTATAGTTAAAATATGTCCATATATCGTTTCATCGCTTCCACCAAACCCCTTCGTCAATGCTGCTGCCATGATTTATCTATGACTGAATAAACTGCTTGTTTGTGTGCACACTGCACGTCTGGTGGTGGGCGTGGCCAAGGTGCAGCAGCATTGCTGACTGACAGATAGCAGAAATGTTGTTCATTTTTAATGTCGGACAATCAGCCCTTAAACATTTTTGTCTCGTCAACGAAATCTCATAAACGTCTCGTCATGTTTTCGTCATCAAAGCCATTTTTAGCTCATCGCTGTCTCGTTATCGTCAAAAAAAAAAGACTCATCAACAAAATAAATTCGTCATCGCTGACGAAAACAACACTGGCTGCATTCCATCTAACTTAACTTTATAATGAAAAACAACAGATGTGGAAATCTATTATGCTTATTATCCATAAAATTCCCATCTTTCCCAGAATTTTAAGACAGGATTATGTGGCTGTAAAATGCTGCATATTTCTATTCTTCAGATTCCAGTTGTGCAAATCAATACGTGTAGATATTTTTATTCAATCGTTTGAGCTCATTCTCCAAATTGTCTTCCCACTCAACGATACACAGTAAATACCCTCTTCCTTTTTATGTTGTTTATTACACTTGATGTAATTTACAGTAAAATCCAATTATTACATTTTCTTTTCTTCACTATTTACAGGTATAAATGTTGGTTTATATGTCTCTCTCTCTTTGGCTGCTTTTGCTTTATTAAAGACTTATTTTTATTCATTGGTTTTTAGTTCAAGTCTTTGTTGTTATGTTTTAAATGTTTTATCTTTCTAAATGTTATTTAAAATGCTGTTGTCTGTGCTTTTTATTTTTGTGTTATATAAATAAATGTGCCACTTTTTCAATTTGTTGGAAAAACAAACTTCAGCGATCCCTCCAGGACGGAGAAGTGTGACGTGTTTTTAAGGTTTTATGTGTGCATGTGGTCAGAAAAACACCAGACTTGTCCTTTACACGGTTCTACGACATGATTGGACGTTTACCTCAAGGTACGGGATGGGCGTGATGGGGGGAAGGGGATACTCCTTCAACAGCCGCTCTTCATCCAGAAACTTTCCGGCTCGGCCATTAAACGCCGGCTGGAAGAGACCATAGTTCAAAACATCCGACAGAGACTGAGTCAACGTCACCAGAACCTTCTGCTTACTGGTCCAAACTGGTAACTCTGGGTCCAACCGCAAACACTTCTGATAGAGCCGGAGCCAGAGAAGCAGACAGACAGACAGAGAAAGAGACAGACACAGACAGACAGACAGGTTTGTAATGTGTCTTATATTCATGTAAAAACACGCTGTGTGTCCGTGTGTGTGTTACCGTCTGCTGCAGGTCCGGGATGCCGATGCGGACCACGATGCTGTTTCCAGAGGATGCGTCTTCTGCGTCGTCGTCCCTGGCGACAGCAGAGCCTGTGGGGTTGCCGTTAGTAACCGCCTGTTGCCGTGGGCGATCATGTTTGGTGTCAGCAGCCGGACTCAGAGGCATGTGGCTGGAACACACAGAGCCGCGATTACAGCCGGCGAGCGAGGTGACGAACCACAGCGAGGAAAACTACGACACCTCGCCACACGCAGACTGTCACGTCCAGGTGGCGACAAGGTTTTAAGTAAAGGAAAAACGCGTCCCACACACTGACTGACTAACATCATGAAGCAGGAAGACATTAAAGCATCTCAGAGTTTCCAGCTGGATTTTTTTTGTTTGTTTGTTTGTTTGTTCAGTTTTCCAAAACAAATAAAGTTTAAAAGATAAATTACAAATGACGATTTGGACAACAGTCTAATCTTGTTTCAGGACCAAATAAAGAGATCAAACTTTTTATCATGTACCACCTCAGAAGATGTCAGGCTGTGCAAGCATCAGGTTTAGGACTGACATAAAAATCCAGGAGCTGAACGTTTTCATCCAGAACTTCAGATTTCGACCATATACACCTCATAAGAAAGAAAATGCACCCAACTTGTAAAGGCAGGATTTTAGTTTATTAGTTTTCATTTCTTTGGTCTTTTAGAGTATTTTAGTTTTCAACTTTTAATGTCTTAAATCTGGCTGTGTTTCTAATTTACATCTCTTTAACAACCATGTGTTATAAACTACATGAACTGGACTAATGATGATTATTTTCTGACAGATTTTTTCTAAAAACATCTGCTGATGATTCTCAGAATTAACAGATTATTTAATTAATAGATAAAACATGATGAAAACAGGAATCTGTTCAGTCTGGTTTTGTCCTGGATGAATTAATCATTACCAAGTTATAAAAATAGTTCTATCCATCCAAAGAAATGAGCAGGACTCTAACAGCCTCCCACAGACTTTTCTCACAGCAGATATTTAGCATATTCATCCTGGGTTCTGCAGTAAAACCGTCTGAGCTGATGCACCGACGTGCAGCACAGTCACGTTTGGTTGTTCGACTGTTGGATTACGTCTTCCTCAGGTCATCTGCTGACTCCGTTTTTATTTCCAATTTCAACACTCATAATGCCTTTCGGGATGTTACATCACATCCTGTTTTTCACCCTCAGCTCCACATCCACTCAGAGTAGCATCTCATTTTTCCTCTCTACTGTTTTACTCGAGTTAACTGTAAATGTAAATGTGTTATTTTGCTGAAAGATGCTTATTCTGAGAAAAAAAGGTTACATTTCTTTATTACTTGTTATGTTTACTGAGAAAATCCACTAAAAACATCCGTGTACCAACAGCATTTTAACAGCAGTATTAGATCTTAATCCCCAGCCAATAAAATGTCCTTTAACACAAGCTTCACATCAAGATTCTCACATTCTCTCACATTAATTTTAATTCAGGAACCACATTCAGCACAATTCAATCTCCAGTAAAACCAGTAAAATAACATAACTTAATCATAACTCCACATTTTCCCTTTATTTTAGTGCAGACGTACAACTACATTCAGATGTTTACATTTATGAAACTATTCTTTTAAAAAACATGAAATACATATATATATATCTATATATATATAGATATATATATATACATATACACACACACACAGTATCTCACAAAAGTGAGCACACCCCTTACATTTCTGCAAATATTTAATTTTATCTTTTCATGGGACGGCACTGCAGAAATGACACCTTGACACAATGTAAAGTAGTCTGTGTACGGCCCGTTTAATTGGGTAAATCTACTTTCCATATAACTCAATATAATGTTATGTGACTTGTTAGTGTTACCAGTTTTCACGTGTTAATGGGAAGCAGTTGCGTGTTAAATTTGGTGGTATCTCTCTCAGACTTTCTCAAACTGGTCACTGGAAGTTCAACATGGCAACTCATGGCAAAGAACTTTCTGAAGATCTGAAAAAAGAATAGCTACATTAAGCTACACTGGGCTATCAGAAGATTGCCAGCACCCTGAAAGTGAGCTGCAGCACGGTGGCCAAGACCATTCAGAGGTTTAACAGGACAGGCTCCACTCAGAAACGGCCTCGCCATGGTCGATCGAAGACATTGAGTACACATGCTCAGTGTCATATCCAGCGGTTGTTTTTGGAAAATTTCCAGTGTGTAGTAATCCTGACCATGTGAATGGACTCACCTCATCATACAAACTAAAGTCACATCTGAAAGATCAGAAAAGTTAGAAAAAGTTTTCCTCCTGCCTTGGAAACGTTGTAACTTCGCATAGAGAAATTATTTCTTAAAGTTACTTCAATTAAAATATTTAAATTAATCTCTTCTATGTCATTTTTACATTTACCATACTTGTGGGCCAAACCAGACCCTTTCCTGGATTGGTTTTTGCCCTCGGGCCGTATGTTTGACACCCCTGTTTATATTCTCCTGCATCCAGTAGCTTTCAGAAAGTGTTCACATGTTTCGTTTCCATTATTCTCACATTTCACCAATGTTTTATGTAAAGTACTTTGTGATGCGTCCTCTGTATGAAAAGTGGGATATAAATAAAGTTTGACTGATTGATTGATGGTGTTGCTCAACTATGAAGTCTTGGCGTGATCTCATAGAGGAGTTAATACATTGTTCATGTTTAGCAGAGAATCTGGGAGCATAAATTACAAAGTTTCCCCAAACCAGTGATGACTGGGGGAAATGGGAAAGATGACCTCTAGTTTTTGGTTTCCTGTTGTTACTTTCCTTTAATAAAAAAAATAATAAATAAATAAAATAAATCAACTAACAAAATAACTGTAAAGATTCAAACTGACTATAGGAGATTGTAAACAAGCATAAAACAGTAAGAAAACAACCACAAATAAACTAAAAACACTGAAAACAGAGTTACCTCGGCAGGTTTCAGGTGAACAAAGATTTAGTTTTTAAACAGAATTTTATGTTCAGTCCTTTCTGACCAACTCCATCTGTGCTGCTGCTGCTGCTGCTGATGATGATGATGATGTTACAACAGGGTATTTTGCAGGTTGTATTAGTTAGTTAGCTAACTAGCTGTTAACCAGCATTCATGCTAATAAAGGCGAGCAGATCTCAAGTCAGAACTTAATGGCTGCTTCCATTACAGCTGAAGATGAAAGTGAGACAGACGGAGAGGCGAGCATGAGTTGTGAGTTGTCATAGAAACTGGAATAGCAGGGAATCCTGTGCTAACCTCACTGTGTCACACCGTGTGTGTGTGTGTTATAAAAAGCTTCCCCATCTACATGCTCACTGTTGCTATGGCAACGCAGCAGAACAATTTCTGTGGTACCTGCTGACTCTCGCTGTCAACCTCACTTGTAGCATTTAGCTGCCTTCACATCAATCCGCAGAGAGACACTTGACGGGATCACAGGATAACCAATAAAAAAGTCAAATCTGCAGCCATCAGTTTTCTAATTTCAGATCCATATGCAGAGAAAACGATGAGAGTTTAGAGCTAGAACAAAAGAGGGAACCATCTCAGATACTTGGATTGGTGGACTCACTCATGTTTAAATTATAAAAGATAGTAAAATATAAATATTAAATTTATAATTTTTTTCACTAAAATCTAAATTACAGATTTCACTGAGTCAAAACTAGTTGAACAGAGGCGAGGAAGGACACCGAACTCTTCAAAATCTTGATGTTTGGTATAAAAATGGACTCATTTGTCCTTTAATAGAAATAAAACATCCCTGGCTAGGTCTTTTTTTCATTGCTCCATACTCTGTGGTTTAAATGTTTTCGTCTAACATCCAAAGTGAACTTTGAGGTTGCTCTTCAGAAGTCCAGTGACAGTCAATAATTTCCTGATTTTTTTTTCCTGAATTGAAATCTTTCCTTTTGAAATCTCCAGTAGTCCTTGAAGGCATCAGCGGTGAGTCTTTGAGATCTTGGCTGCTTTGACCCACAATGATGATTGAATTTTGCAATGAGAACCATTTCCCCAAATACAGTTTAAGCTGATTTTCACAAGAGGATGAAATGAACAGAGTAATCAACCAGAAGAGAAATGAAAAACGTCCTTTCATTACCACAGTAAAAGCCAGGTAATTACAGAGACATTAAACAGCCTCAACCTGAGGGGGAATATTTTCTTTACACAGAACGACATGTGAACCTCTAAAATGTCTCAGTATTGGGTTAAAAAGACTATTTATTTGCTTTCACATCAACCCTCATAGCTGTTCAGAGAAGTGAAGGTCATGGATAGATCAGTTAGAAACACATTCATGTCAACGTGTTGGTTGTAAGTGGAAAAAGGAGACTGAGTTTTTCCTTTTCAGGTGAAGTGAAGATGAATGATTCCAGTTTTCCCTAAATGTTAACTGAATAATGCAACTCATCGTTTCTATAAGATTCAGCCCTGTTTTAATGATCAAGGCAATAATATTATTGCCACATTTTATAGGCAATAAAATGTGCAGCTGCTTTGCAGGTTCGACAGCTTTGTCGTGCTGCTAATCCTGCATTCACACACTTGGTTTCAGCTCAGACATCTACTGATGAAGGTTCAATCTCATGGCCTCAGGCAATGAACCAAAAGAGCTGCATCTGACACTACTGAACAAAACCTTCCATTACAACAAAATGCAACATGTTACTGGGCTAAAAACCACAGACCATTTCCAGTCTTTCTCACACTTCACAGTTGGTCATGGAGTTCCTCAGGATGTTGTACTTGGACCAATGCGTACACACTTCCATTAGATGATATAATGGTGTGTTCCAGTTGGCTCAGAGTGGCCGAGAATATGAAAATGTTAAATGGACTTGTACTTACAGCATATAGTGCATTACACTACCTATCACATTCACCCATTCACACACACTCATACCCCAATAGGCACATAGGGAGGGAAACAGCCCATTTGTGAGCATCTACAAGGCTGTATAAAACTAGAAAATCACAAACCTATTGTAAAAATGTGCACAATGAGAACAGCAGCCAATTTTGGTGATAATGATTAATAAACCAGACATAGTGACAAGATTTTTCATGAACAAACCCGCTGCAACAGTGTGATTTTTAATAATAACTTATTGCTGTTTACACTATAAACATGACTGACACAAAATATATTATCAGGATTTAATAAAGACAACAATGGACTACAGGTGGTACTGGGGGCAGCCATATTTAAATCTGGAATTTCGGGGTCCTCTGAAACTTATGAGTTTACTGCTCAGAAAAACAAGATCACTTTTGTCATTTCCAGCACAAATTCCTCCGAATTTCAAGTTCTGGAATTCACTATTAGACTAGTGTTGTTAAAAAAACAAAAAAAAAAAAACAAAACATTCTGAGATACTAATCAATACTAAAGTTTATTATCCATTTAGATATCAATTACCAGAGGTATCGATACTCTAAATGCAACTTTCTGGTTCACAGAAAGGACCAGCTGCCTCTAACCATTGTCAACAGGCACTGCAGCGGGCAGCCCCTCCCCTACAACAGTATTGATTGCTGTTTGGACCAAAAAGCAATGGTTCGACAGAGTTGCGCATTCATACGACTCTAAACAAACCATATTATCCGTGGAAGCGGACCATGGTTTGTTCAAGGCAAACTAAACGGTGCCAATGTAGATGTGCCCTTACATCACTACAAATTATACTATCAGGAAGTAAGTTGCTGTTCAAGCATAATATGAATATTAAATTTCCACTGTGAAGCATTGGCGTCAACATAAGTTAACAAAATAGGTTGCTGGGTCTTCACTTCTCTCTAAGCACAGCCATGCTGCTACCATCCATTGTTACAGTGATACAGCCATGCTGCTAGAATCCATAGTTACAGTGATATAGCCATGCTGCTACCATCCATTGTTACAGTGATACAGCCATACTGCTAGAATCCATTGTTACAGTGATACAGCCATACTGCTAGAATCCATTGTTACAGTGATATAGCCATGCTGATAGCATCCATAGTAGTGATACAGCCTAGCTGCTAGCATCCATTGTTACAGTTATACAGCTATGCTGCTAGCATACATAGTTACAGTCATACAGCCATGCTGATAGCATCCATAGTTACAGTGATACAGCCATGCAGCTAGTATCCATAGTTACAATTATACAGCCATACTGCTAGAATCCTTTGTTACCGTGATTCAGCCATGCTGCTAGCATCCATTGTTAGCCATGCTGCTAACATACATAGTTACAGTTATACAGCCATGGTGCTAGCATCCATTGTTACAGTGATACGGCCATGCTGCTAGCATCCATCGTTACAGTCATACAGCCATGCTGCTAGCATCCATTGTTACAGTGATACAGCCATGCTGCTAGCATACATAGTTACAGTCATACAACCATGCTGCTAGCATCCATTGTTACAGTGATAGAGCCATGCTGCTACCATCCATCGTTACAGTGATACAGCTATGTTGCTAGCATCCATAGTTACAGTTATACAGCCATGCTGCTAGCACACATAGTTACAGTCATACAGCCATGCTGCTAGCATCCATTGTTACAGTGATACAGCCATGCTGCTAGCATACATAGTTACAGTCATACAACCATGCTGCTAGCATCCATTGTTACAGTGATAGAGCCATGCTGCTACCATCCATCGTTACAGTGATAGAGCTATGCTGCTAGCATCCATTGTTACAGTGATAGAGCCATGCTGCTACCATCCATCGTTACAGTGATAGAGCTATGCTGCTAGTATCCATAGTTACAGTTATACAGCCATGCTGCTAGCATCCATCGTTACAGTCATACAGCCATGCTGCTAGCATCCATTTTTACAGTGATACAGCCATGCTGCTAGCATCCATTTTTACAGTGATAGAGCCATGCTGCTAGCATACATAGTTACAGTCATACAACCATGCTGCTAGCATCCATTGTTACAGTGATAGAGCCATGCTGCTACCATCCATCGTTACAGTGATACAGCTATGCTGCTAGCATACATAGTTACAGTCATACAGCCATGCTGCTAGCATCCATTTTTACAGTGATACAGCTATGCTGCTAGCATCCATAGTTACAGTTATACAGCCATGCTGCTAGCATCCATAGTTACAATGATACAGCCATGCTGCTAGAATCCATAGTTACAATGATACAGCCATGCTGCTAGAATCCATAGTTGCAGTGATACAGCCATGCTGCTCTGTGCACACAGTTCTGTGTATTGAATTAAAAGTTGCAGTCAATCATCATCTCTCCTGTCTTTTGTTTAATTGTATTAAGCTCTCTGTATTTATCTGGAGTGTTTATGAACTTCCTGTTCTGATGGAGAGTAATGGTTAACACTGAACCCAAACACCAGAGGAGGTCATAACATCACAGTACCGAATCTCTGCTTACTGTAGTAACACTGCTACAGTCTCAAACAGAGTCTGTATTAATGTCCAGCCCTTCCACCTCCAGCCTCGATGACTCCCTCCATAATATGCTCAAGAGTTGCTGGCTTTGATTTTCAGCCTCCACTTCAGAAAACCCTTCAACTCCACCAATCAGAGGCTGTGAATCACCTGAGATTTATAAAACCTTTCCAGAGAGCGAAGATGCTGGACAGAAACAACTGCAGAATGATGATGATGAGTATCCCTCTGACCCTCAAGTGTTGTGAAAGTTGCTCACAGTCTAAATGGATCATTATTAGTTGTAATACATAAACACTGAGGAGTGTTGGCTTTCAAATGTCCATGTATGAATTAAATTACAGCTAGTTTATTTCAGCTTCTTGAAGTCATTTAAAGGGGTAGTGCACCCAAAAATGTGTTTTTTGAGCTGTACACAACACAGTATTACTTAATTGTGATGAAAACCACATACTGTTGATAAAATTAGTATTTTGTTTTATTTATTTTAAAAACAGGTTTTGTGGGATAAAAAATGACTCTCTACCCTCCACAGGGTAAAACCAGGTTATGTTTTTCGTAACATAGTGAGGTTATCTACATCATGAGAAAATTTTTAAAACCATAGTTCTCCTTCCAGATGCAAACAGATTGGTTCTCACTTTACAGGCATAGAAAACCACACCCACCAACGCATATGAAGGAATCTGAACTTATATGGCGTAGATTTGATAGTTCATTCATTCATTTACTATCTTAACCGCTTAGTCCATTGAGGGTCGTGGGTAAGCTGGAGCCTATCCCAGCATCTTAACAGGTGAGAGGCACGGTACACCTTGGACAGGTCACCAGTCCTTCGCAGGGCCAACACAGATGGAGACAAACAGCCATTCACACACACTCTCATTCCTAGGGAGAATTTAGGGTAACCTAGGGAAGCCTGAGAACCCGGAGAGAACCCACGCATACACGGGGAGAACATGCAAACTCACACAGAAAGGCCACCACGTTTGAAACTTCTCCCCAGGCTGCGGTGCTAACCACCACACCACCGTGCAGCTCTATGATTTGATAGTTTCAGACTTCTATTCTTTCAGAGTTTCTGATTAAATATTCCTGCAATGTGACGGATTTGTGCATTTGAGGGGTGTAAAAGTAACACCGGACTTTATACTTTGCCTGCAAATTTGCCTGCAGGCAGCAGCCTGCAGCTTTCCAGAGCTGCTGGCTGGAACAGCCAAGCAGCAACCTCTGACGGTGAAATGTGAAGCCTATGCGGAAGTGCAAAACATGGCAGTTCACACCTCATCCGCTAGGGGCTAGCTCCAAAACAGAGCAAATCCCCAAACTTATTTGCAAAGACCAACTTCACAGCAGAAATAAACATGTTTAAAGCCTGGTACAAAAAACATTTTAAGATTAATAGGTCAAGTTTCCCTTTATGACAACTGTGAGGGGGGTGAATTTTTTTCTAACTCATCCATTTAGTTGTTATGCCCTTTTAATTGTTAGGTATCCGCAGAAAGAAGGGCAAGTGCAGCACAACTGCAGTTTTTAGCCAGCTAACAGCGTGCCTTAGCTTTAGCCCGCCTACCTCCATTAGCTGGTTAGCTACCATTAGCTCCAGGTTAGCTCGCGCTTAGTTACAAGCAGCTCAGAGTATGATGGGTGTCAATCATCTACCCCCACCTTAACAATCCCCCTCTCAGCTCCACCTGTTTGCCCATTTTTGGATTTTCCGGGAATGAAAACACGTGTGACGCTACCAAGATTGCGATGGTGGGAACCGCCCACCGAGCTTTAATTCAGCTCTTCAGAAACTTATGGGTGATGTCATGGAGGCTCCGTCCATCTTTTATATACAATTTATATTGTAATTTATTATGAGTTACACTTTAATTGATTAAACCTAAAAGCAAACTGAGCTTAGTGACAGCTGCTCAACCAGAAATCTGCAGTGGCAGAGCTCCGACAGAGTTTCTGAATCCCTCACCGTCAACACAGTATAACTACACACTTCCAATCTAAAACTATACTGTAGTTTTCTTCTGACTCAATTTCCTATTTATTTCTATGCTGGAGAATTTGTGCCATATTTTACCTCATAAAGAGCCAAATTTTTAATTTGATGGGAATAAATGTGGCTGTTTTTACAGTAAGTTTTCTGCTTTATTTAGTGCTAATTGACACAAATTTAGCTATCATTATTTCAATTAAAGACAGGTAGCAAGATGCAGAATTTTAAAATTTCTTCTACAAGCTAAAATCCTTACTGTGTTTCACCCAAGTTCACAGATTTCACTGAATCTTTTTGTACCACCAAAAACAGCAACTTCTTTATGAATAACCGAACACGTCTGATCTCTGCATCTTCTCTCAGTTCATCTCACACACATACACATTTTACATCAATCCTTCACATTTCAAAGTCCCACTCCAGCAGGTATTATTTCTATAAAAACATACATTTTCTGTGATGTGTTGGAGATGAGCCTACACATTTCACCTCATTAATTATACAGGATTTATAAATACGGTGATCAGGCCCCGCCTACCAGCAGATGGCGCTGTCTGTCCCGTTATATTCAGGTAATTAATTAAACGTCTGATATAGAGAGCAATTCTAAAAAAAAAAAAAGCTAATAAAATAAGCTAAAATATTTAAGCTCTGATTAGTCTTTTTTTTCTTATTTTTTCGTCTCCGAATAGCTGAACTGGTTGCAGACATAACCCTCCTGACTGCGATGCATTTTACACAAAGACTTCAAAAAATGCCTGAAAAAGAACTCAAAATAAACTTGCCTTGCATAAATATTGTGACACTGGTTTGGAGCAACTGGTTCTGGATTAAAGGAGCAGAAAGAGGTCAAGTTTAAAACCCACTGACATCAAAGCAGCAGCCAGATTTTCAGAGAAAGAAATGAATGTTGATGCAGCTTTTCTTCCATTTTGAGTCATCCTGTTTCTCTTCTCATTCTTCCCTCATTAACACCTCTGTTCAAATGCTCCTTCGTCAGGCTGAAAATCAGACTTTCACACCTCAGTAAGCAAAACGTCTCTGCTGCTGCGTTGGCAATCACAGCAAAAAAGAGCAACTCCTTTTTATCTTTATGCTTGCTGTTGTAAATGTGAATGGGTCCTTCAGGTAATACTCAGTGGGAGCAACAGAAGCTTTGTGTTGTTTTCCTGCTCTCTTCACTGCAGAGTGCTGTTATGTAACATCTCGAGTCAGTCCTCAGGTTTCCTTCAGGACCGATCTAATCCAGGATGTTCAAGGCTCAAAGTCATTGTCCTGGAAGGTGAAATTCTTGTTGGCTCAGAGCAGCAGGAGGCTCTGTCCTGAAATAACTCGGGGTCATCATTTTAAGCATTTCCCGCTTTTGTCCTGAGCAGAGCTGCTGTCCACCCACACAACCTGAACAATGCAGCAGCTACGCTGGAAATAACAAAAAGATCTGAAATGCTTTAATCCAGAAGATATTTGTCCACTTGGCTCTGAGGCAGCGAGGCTGTGAGAAGGCGTTTCAGCTAGTAATGAGGTTAAAAAGCTAAAAACGTATCTGATGGTAAAGGTTCAGAGAGGTGCTTTCCTACTTGGAGAAAAGGTTCAAGGAAGAAAAAGGAAACAAAACCAGAGGTCATATCAGCGAGTGTCGGCCATATTTTTTCTCCTGAATAAAATACGTAAAATGTTTAAAATGACTTTTACAAAAAGTCATTCCATCTCTCTTCGTATGCTTCAATTCTTTAAAAACTAACAGCAACAAAAAAATTTGCTATACACACACACACACACACACACACACACATATATATATATGTACTCTTTCTAATAAAAAAGTGAATTTTTGATCAGAAGAAAAGTTAGACTTGAGCACATTATTACAAACATCTACGGGGCCAGTTTTGAAATCATAGATAATGAGCAGGAAATATGAGACAGACTAAAGGAAAGAAGCTGGTGATCTGGAAAGATCATCAATGCACCATAAGATATGTAGCAGGATATAAGACCACATGAAATGTACTTCAGTGGGGGTCTTGAAGGTCTGTTATGTTCATTTCCACCTCGTGATTTTTCTCTAGAACTTCTGAAATACATTTTTGTGTGAAAGTTGAAAAAAATCTTCATTTTATTGCACAGTCACATTTAGCAGCCTCTCACCATCTTTCTGAGAGAAGCTGTTTTAACACCAGTTTAAGAGAGAACATCCCCTTTGTCTAATTGGCTGAGTTCAGGAAGCCTGCAGAGGGGCAGCCAATCAGATATCCATCTTTAAATAAACAAAAATGAGTTTCACAGGCACTAGTTTGGTGTCCCGTCTTTGTGGAAGGTTTTTTTCCTCCATTTCTGTTCATTAAACCATAACTCTAATATAGACTTCTTCCATTAACCACTGTGCTGATCAGCTGATTTATATGAAACCAATTTACTATGGTCACATACAATATCTTGATTCAAGCTTCTCAGATTTGGAAATTGTAATTTTTATTTAGAGCTCTTGATAAAAAGTTACTTTTTTATTTGAACACCCCCAAAACCCCAAAACAAGCTTTCTGTTCTAGAACGAAAGGTAAGCCCTACCCTGACTCTGTTACCCTTGTAACTGAGTCCATGAAGTAAACCTCCTTGCTGGCAGGTTCACCATAAAGAAACCTGAGTTTCTACCTGCCTCCTCCCATTTGAAGCAGCTGTCACACGTGTGTTGTCCATACCAACGACATTCCAGAGATATCTCATCAAACTGTACCATCTTGCATTCATTCAGATTCTCTAGATCTACTGTTGGCCTCTCTGGATCCCAGCAGACGGTGTCTCCTCACCATCCTCTTCCTCCTTCTGTGATGAAGGAGATCAGTCTGTTTCTGTATATTTTAAAATACCATATGTGGACGAGTATTTTCAACAGCAGGGTTTCCTGCTGTGGTTGACTCAGTTCTACAGGAGACTATCTTTAACTGTGGGGGTTGAAAAACCTTTATATCAAGATATCAGGTGAGAGGACATATACCATATGAGTTAAAACAGCATTTGTTGGGGGGGTTTAAGAACTAGTTGCAGAAATAGCAGCAAAATATTTAATTTCTATATCAACCAGTGTGAAACAGAGATAAAAGATGTACCATCATGGTCTGGAACATTACCTCTGTAAAAGATGTATTTATTCTTCATCTTTAGTTGCCTACATGTGTTTTTCCCAGTGGAACTGAACCTAAATACAACTCAGATTTTATTATATCAACCAATATCAACCCACATGCTCCAGTTTAAATATCCAGTCAGTGGACCAGTGGATTGTACCTTCCACATTGACCCAGGCTGCAGTTTTGTCCCATGATGCTTCAGCAGAAGCAGCAATGTTCCCTGCTTTACAAAATACATCTTCATCTTACATAGGAACTGGCAGCTTTTTGTCAGTGGTTGCCATGGTGAATCCAGGTATCGGCGATCCATTGATGACGTCGTTTTATTGTGGTTCTCAACTATGAGTAAAGATACTCAGAGTTGATTGAACCAACTGAAAGCAGCTGTTCTGGAACCGAGAACACAGTGTTGCTCAGCTCAGAGTCAGCTATCCCAAAGCTATCCCAGAGTTTCCTACATGACTCAGAGGTAACTGAACCTGCTTTCTGGAACAGGCCCCAGATCCGTTTCCACCAACGGTGGCGACTTGGGACGCATTTTGAGACCCTTCCGTCGGGTACAAATCCAACCGATCCAACCCAAAATGGGGGAGCTTGACACACTGTGATTTGTTGATTGGTTGAAATAAAGTCACTTACTGTGCAACCTGGCATTAAAACAAAGCAGGAATGGCTAAACATGAAGAAGCTGTGATGCATCAAAGCATGAAATCTGCACTGTATCGTTTAACTTATCTAGTATCTAGTTATCTGTTGCTGCTTTTAATTGTTTTGTTTTATATGATTTTATTCTGACTTTGTTATGACTTTTACACACCAGTTTGATTATGTCTTAATGAGCACAATGAATTGTCTTGTACATGAAATATGTTATACATATTAACTTGCTTTGCCAAAACAAGCAACCAAATCTATGAAAACGACCCCAAAACAAGCAATTAGGTTAATAAAAAAGAAGCTATAACCACAATTCTGTAGCAACCACTGTCTGGCAAACACAGGCCACCTGAACCTACAACAAAACATGGATCCTCTCACATGGAGCAATTAGTCAGGGATAGAAAGAATATTTAAAAGCAGAAATACTACAGTATAAACACACTGATGAAGGCCAGCAAAATGTCCACATCCACTGTGTTATTTTAGAAAGACATAAATAAACAATGACGGTAGGTTAAAACGCTCATTTCACCTTATCAGACATTATATTGATTATAATAATTACATTTAAATTAGTAATAGAATTATTAATTCAATGTAAGAAAGTAATGTTTTTACTAGGTAAAAACATTTATTGAAACTTTTTTGATATTTAAAAATTCCTCTTAGAAATAAACTAATCTACCAACATGTTTAAGTTATCAGTCAAATCTCTTCAATTTACAACATAAAGGTTTAATTTTAAACATAAATGATGAGCCTAATTTCCCAAATAATCAATAAAATATTCATCCATTCATCATCTGTACCACTTAGTCCAATTAAGGGTTGTGGGGAAGCTGAAGTCTATCCCAGCAATTAACAGACGAGAGGCAGGTTCACCTGGACAGGTGGCCAGTCCGTCACTACAGTCCGAAGATGGCGTGGTTTTCTGTGGCAAACCACGCCATCTTCCCTGAACTACAGTAAAACTGAAGTTGTCCTGAAACCGTACAGAAATACATTTTTATAAACCCATGCAGGTTCAAATGAACCAAAGGCCAATATTAAGGTAATTATCTTCAACTCACCTCCCTCATAATGCTCAGTATTAACATTTTTCTGTTCTCGGTTCCAGGATGAGCGTTTACGTCATGTTAAATTCTGCTAGCAACACACTGCTACTTCACGCAGCAATGTTCAAGTACAAAAAACAACTTTTGACATGTAATAATTACAAGCTAATTTTAAGGAAAGATTTGTTTAAAATCAGTTAAAATAACCTGAGAATAATATTTCTGTACTGTTGCATGCTGGGAGGAATGAAGGAACAGTCTGAAGGGTCCTCCTTCAGACTGTTAATATTAAAGTTAATTAAACTCTTGATGTGTTTGTTTGGATTCTTAAATACCTGATTCTATGGTTTGCTTGTTTTTTAAGTCCTGGAGGCCTCCTGATGCTAACAGGGTATTATTTCGCAACAGACTGGTGCATCAGTGGCGTACAGTAGTTCAGTTTGTACTCCATTTAATTACAGATTCTTCACAATTTCTCTGGTAATAGAGGTTGATAAGTTACTCTGATAAGCATCGCTTTGCCTGTTAGAGTCGTTTTATGGGCTGTAATGCAGCTCACATGCTTTTACATGAGCTTTTACACAGAATTCATTAGAGCCCCAGATTTTTACCACAGAGCAAATATTTGCATTTGTAAAGAAATGTGTGAAGAAATGTCAATCAACCTAACTATCTGTTTAAGGGTGTTTCCAGGGCTGAACATGAGACTTTTCTGTGGAAGCCAGTGAGAATGAGATATTTTCTCTCCCTCAGCCAGCTGGTGAAAGCAGACAGCTGCTGATGCATTGCTGGATCTGTTCAAGGTTTCTTTCTGTTGAAAGGAAGTTTGTCCTTCTCACCGTTACAAGCTTCTGTATAGAGAGAAATAATCGAGTTTCTCTCTATAATCATATAAGATTATTACTTTGCTGTGTAAAGGTCCCAAAGATCATTTTAAGGCCATCTAAACAAAAATAAATGAATCATTTGAAAGCAGCAAAGTTCAGCCAGAAAGATAGTTAAAGCTATCACAAAGACATAAAAAGAGAATAAACCCAGTTCAACGAGACTGAAAACAGAGATTCAGAATGACCATAAACATAGAACAACGACGATGAGACATTAATGACTGCTAACAGACATGAGCCATGAGAATAAAAGCAAATATGAAGAGACTCAAATGACAGCAAAGACATTTGAAGTAATGGAAAAGAAGCAGCTCAGAAGCAGCATGTAACATGCTGGTCCAGAACACCACCACCTTCCAGGGACAGGTCTGCAACTAGGTTGTGTTTGGACCACAGACTTCCATCCTCTTAATTTGTTGGGTTTTTCTTTATATTATCATTGTTATTATTCTGACTTGACCCGGGACGTCAGCTCTTTCAGCTGAGTTGCTGCTGTCCTACAAACATTAATATCCCTCAGACTTGTTACTGTTGGTTTCATGTTTAATTAACATGTTTCTGTAAAGAAAAAGTGAGCTGTGCTCAATATTGTAGCCCAAAAAGTAGCTATCTTAAAAATAAGCATATCAGCCCGAGAGTTTTAGTACCACTGATGAAGAACCAGAGCCAACAGTCATGTGGTACTCAAAATCCAGATGGTAGCAGGTGTTTGTGGGTTTTTTTAGTCCTGTATATATAAAAAATGGCTAAATAAGCTAAATGGCCACAAACACTTTAAAGAAAACAAAAGATGAGTTTAAAGGGCAACGTTACAATCTCCCAATTTAATGAACAATGTTCACATCTATCTCCTGGTGATTCTTTAATAACCAGTTAACATGACAGCAAAGAAAGGAGACCATGTTTAACTACGAACAGGAACAACCAGGTAAAACTCGACAAAAACAACCAAACAGATTCACATCAACCACGAAAATACACAAAACTACTAAAAGACTCAAAACGACCATGAAGAAACAAAAGGGACAGCCAACAGACACAAAGCAATAGCAAGGCCTCTAAAAATTCCCAAACCTTATTTGAACTGGTTTGAACTGGTCGGTGGATTCACCGTGATGTCATCAGTGATTAAAATCTGATTCGCCTGAACGTCACACTTCTGGATGACTGATGTCTCAACACAGTAAAAAGAAAAGAAAAACAGAACCCAGACCAATGCTGATTGTTAGTATTCACACAAGTGCTGTATTATACGCTGTTTCAATAAAGTTTGGAAAAAATTAAAACAACACCCTGAAAGCCCGACTGTGAAGAAAGAATACCGCAACAGAAATAAGACTCGGACGGAAGTGGAGCTGGACGTGACGTTACTTGTCCATCTTTCCAGCTGCAGCTACCACAGCAGCCACCACTGAAGAAGAAGCCGACCGATGAAGATGTAGGATGACTATTGAAGATAAGTTTCAGATCAAACACTGGAATTATTAGTTAAGAATAAAACCTGGCTGCGCTACGTTGTCTAGCAGCAGAAGACTTCTATAAGCTGGTGTTGACATCCTAACATGGCATGAGACTGGCGTTTGCACGTATAATCTATTTTGGGAAACTGCTGGTTATGATGGAGCCGGACAACGTAACCAGCAAATTTAAGTCCTTCCACTTTGGCTCAGGTAAAACTGGTGTGAACACAGACTGGTTCACCAGAAAGCACCGAGGTTCTGAGACTAGAGAACAGAGCCAGAGCCAGAACCAGAACCGTATCTGTGTGAGAGCACCCTTAGACATCAGAAGACTAAAAGACTTAAATTTCAATCACTTCAAAGGAATTTAGGGACTTCAATGAGAAAAACATAAGAAGTCTGAAAGAAAACTAAATTAGGCAAAAAAGAGACTTGAAAGAGACGAAGAGAATGACTCACTAAGCTCCAAGAAAAACCACAAAGACTAAAATCACCAGAGACTCAAATCAACCATAAAGAGACATAAAAATCATATGAATGAGATTTTACAGAAGATACTTAAAAAACAGACTAAAACGTCTGAAAGACACTAAATCTGACATCAAATTGTTTAAAAACCACCACAAAGACCAAAAAACCAACCAAACAGCAGCTCAAACGACAAAAAATGTTAAATTTACTCTAAAACTTTAAAAACTGCAAAGACATGAAACAACCTCAAAGAGAATTTAAGACCAGCTTAAAGATACATTTACTTTGTGACTTTGAAGCTGTTCAGGACAAAATGTCTGAATCAAAGATTCCTTAGCAACCATATCCGCGTGGATAAATGACAACCAAAAGCTTTTAGAGGCTTCAGGATCCGCAGAGACCAGGATGTGGTCATGTGATCGGGACGTTTGTGGTCAGAGGGAGCAGCTGGTTAGGACATGAGGGATTTCAGACACAACTTGGTTCCCAGTCTAACAGAAGTTCTTGTCCCGTTCATGAGGTAAAACGTCAAATTTCACTGATTAGTGGACTAACCACAGACAAATGGCACACACACAGAACCAGACCCATAAAGGAAAACCAGTAACCAGACACTCACCTGTCGTCAGCAGTCCCATCAAACTTTTCCACTGGCCTTTACTGATTTCTGCTGATCTCGTCTGGTTTTTCCTGGTGTGGTTTTGGTGCACTCTTCAGACTGGCCCGCTGGTTCGTTGCTGGTTGTGGCCTGGTTCCGGCTATTCTCACTGGTTCTGGTCCAGTGTGAGGTGGCTGGTTCCTGTGTTAGATTGATGTTTGGTTGGAAGGCCTTGAGCAAAGTTCCTGATGGAGCAGATGTGTTATATTCCTGTTGTAGGAGCAGGATGAGTACTTTGATGAAGTATTTCCTGTGGCTGTAGTAGTTCCTCTTGTAGAATGAGTCCACAGCTATTTTAATTTGAGCGAGCCGGTATTTTCTGTAGTTTAACTGTAATTTATGTGTAGTAATCCTGCAGGGGAGTTCTCTGAGTTTCAGACTGTATTCTGGAAGTTGCCCTGCCCATCCTGTAGAAAGGGAGGAAAAGGGGGAGGAAGAGCAGGAGGAAGGTGGGTGGGAGGTAAAGGAGAGGAAAGCCAGGATATGGAGGAGGGGAGGGGAAAAAACAAGTCAGGAGATGGAGGAGCAGTTTTAATCAGAGCTACACCAGATATTCAGATAGTTTAACAGTTTAAAGTTTCTTTTCATTTATATCAACTAAATTTGTAATTTGTTCGAGTCCTTTTACAGCAAAAAATTTTATCTGCAAAAAGACTCACAAGAATACACAAAAAACAACACATCAACTATGCGAATGGTTATGTAACCATCATTTTTAGCTTTAATCGATTCTTTTTCTAGATGAACTTAATTCTTTAATGTTCACACCAAAACAAAAAAAGAGTGGAAAAATGTATATTATGCATTTTCTTATTTCATTGAGAGACCAATAAGAATCAGTGTTTCTTAATCAAATGGTTGAAATTATGGTTAATAATATAAAAACTTGAATCACTTTTAAATCAACTAATACCTGCTTTGGGCATTGGATACCCAAACCAAATGGAAGAGATGGCTCAGACAGGTTTACTTTAATAATTTTTAAATAAGATAAATTGTATAAATTGATACATTTGTTGTACCAAACAGTAGAGCAAGCAGTTAAAGATTATAGTTATAGTATAATAGTTATTAAATAATAGAAAAATACTATTTGTGTTTTGGTGAAATATAAATAAACTTTATATGACCACAAAGTGTTCCAAAAATACCACAAAGTGTCACAGAAAGTCCACAAAAAGACTAAACAGCCCAAAAGATAGTAAATGACCACATAAAAAACACATGCAGACAACAACGTACAGAATGGCTGCATGGAAATTTGGCTTTATGTAAGTGTTTTAATTACAGCAAAAGGTTTGAGGAATTCAGGGTTTGACCAGAAACAAAAAAAAAAAAAAAAAAATAAAAAATAAAATTAGTTGTTGTTGGAGAGTTGGTAACAAAGGGACAATTTCCAAGGCCAGTACAGTTATACTGTGCATGGGGGCTTAAAGAACACTGAACTAAAACCTGGCAGTAGCTAATAACCTCTGGTGTTTATCTTACAGAGAAAATCATGTTACAGAGAGAATTTTATTCCCTGACTTTAGCTTGTAAGGTAGTGCCTCCCTCCGGGTAGAATGAACAGAAGGTGTCAGAGTTTATCAACGATGGAGTGTTTAAATCCATCCTAAAGGCCCTGTGTAACAACTTGTAAACTTTTATCTGCAATATCTGTGTTGGCTGCCATCCCACCAGATAAACTCAGAGGGAGTTTACCTGTTAGACTGAATAACATCAGTATTCTGGTAAAACAGAGTCAGGAGAAGAGAGCTCCGTTCAGAACAAACCTCTGGTAAACCATTAGCTTATGCTAGCATACTGGCAGGCAGCTGGTGGCCTGCTAATTGCTAACAGCATGCTAGCCAGCTGGTCTGTGTGGGTCTGACTATTAAACCAAACTGTTCCCGCAGCAACGCAGACAGCAGGAGGACATGTTGGAAACAAGAAAACAACTAAAGAAAATAAGACTTGATATTGATTAGAAGTACTTCCTGTGACTCACAATTCCTGTTTCCTGTGTCGGTTGCCAAGGAAACGGATGTTTGGCAGGAAAAATCTGAGAAGCTGGACGGTGCTGATAACACAACGAATGCTTTATTCCCGTATCTTTGTGAGGATCCTATTTGACTGAAATCTGATTTTAAAGCTGAACCCTCAAACAGCCCAGTGATGAAGTGAGGGCTGGATGTCCCCACAACGTCTACAACTTATCGAAGTCCACACAAACCCAGAACACACATCCATGCAAACACAATGCTCGTCATGGATGATGTTCAGTCAGTTTGTGGTGTCAGACACTACTGAGTAATAAATATGATTTCATAGACTTAGTGGAGAACAGCCTCTTACTCCACCCACGTCCACATAGATTATTATTTAATTTTATAAGCAATGCCTATTAACTCCAAACCCTGCCCCGTCACACAAACCAGTAAAACTGTATGTAGGCAGAGTTAGATGATCCAACCACAGGGCACATTCCACTGTACATGCATTAAATGTGTTTTATATGTCATGCTACATATGCTAGATATATATATATATATATATATATATATATATATGTAGGCTGTCCTTTGCCACTGATGCACTTACTACAGAAATGTTTTATGCTTTAAGCAAGCAATGCTTCTTCACGAGCAACAACCAAACCTACACTGTAATTAACCCTAAACGTCTGACTGCTGAACTTTGCAGTATTTTTCTCACTTTGGTGTCCTGTAACAAAGGCTAATTTGGCATCAGTCTTGCATCCTGTCCATTCTTTAAATGATCATAGTGTGTATTTAAAACAGCCATTGTGTTGATATCCAGTTGCTAGAGTGTGACGCGGCGTCATGAAGTGTAATATTGCTGTAAGCTTCAACAGGTGCCTGTTGTGGCTGCAAAGGTTTTCTCAGCTCATCTGGACAAATACAAATTTAATACATTAAATTTTATAGCAGCAAAAATAAATAGCTGTAGCCTACCCTTAAAATAAACAGATAGTTGCAATCAAAACTGCATTGCAAATTAAAATATTTTTATTTCATTTCAAACCTTTATTTATTTATTTTATTTTATTTATTTACCAGGACAGTGCATATTAACAACAGTGAACCTGTAATATGCCAGAATTAGCCAAGGGCTACTTTTCATCTGTAGTCCAGTTGGCCAGTTTTACAGTGGCACCCTAGGTAAAACATAAACTAGTATAAACAATAGACAACAATAAATACAATAGTAGTATTAAAACTGTGTTAGACCATCACAGAGTAGCAGCAGCAGCTGAGAAGCAGTAGCCACCAGGTTATCATTTACGAACCTGGATGCGCTGCTACCCTCCCTCCACTCTCACCTTACCAGCCTCCAGCTGCAGGAGCAGCAGGTCAGGCGAGGAGGTCGTCATCATCACAGAATACTGTAGCTTCTTTTAAATTTATAATTTGTTTGGTCTAGTTATTATTTATGATGAAATTGAATAGAAATCAAATGAGCATTAAAAAAATAAAATGCATATAAAAAACTTCTTTTTGACGGCAAATTGGCGCCCCTTCCAACAGAAGCCGCCCCAGGCGACCGCTTTGGTTGCCTATGCCTAGGACCGTCGCTGGTTGTGAAGTCTGGTTTCTCAGCCTCAGGACAGTACAAACCAACAGCTCCAGCAATGTGCATATTAAATGTCACCAAAGCGCTGTGTGATACAAAATGTTTCCTGTCAAAACAATACCATTAGTTTATAGCTCTTTATATTTTTGCTCATTAAAGTAAAAAATACATCATGCAGCTGTTAAGTGTGAATTAATATCTTTATTGTAAGGGCAGTATAAAATAATATATTTTATGAATATAAATAAAATATGTGTCATGCCTACAACCGCTTCTGGGGTGCGCTCCACTTCTCCTGAGTACTAACCACCAGTTCCTGCACTACATCACCCAGAATCCCTGTGTTCCAGCCAACTTGGATCTCAACTGCATCCCATCATTTTCATCAGTCTGCACCTGATCTTTCACTATATATACTCCATCTCCAGACTGATGCATCATGTTTGTCTATGTTTTCTAGAGGCTTAATTAAACACTTTGGCTCTCTACCTGAACTTGTGTCTGGCTTCTCCCTCTGGCTCGCCTGGCAAAATGCTTATATGTTAAACGTATCCTATAAAGAGTAAATTAAATACTAAATATATTTTTGTAAAAGAATTAGACTACAAATTAATATAAAACTGACAAAATCATTAAAATTGAAAAAACACGGGTTAAAAAAAAAAGTAAAATATTAAAACACAACATCATCTTCCTGAGTTCCTGACATCTGATAGGCTATCAAAATTATGTGACACAGAAGTGTATTTAAAGAAGTATCGAATCAGATATTTTGGCTGGCAGATAAAGTATTGAGTCCACAGTATTGACACACCCATCCATGTGTCACTGTGCTATTAAAACAAGTCAGAAGCAAGCAGTTTTAATGTTGGAAAGGTATGTAGTGCTACTTTAAGGAGTTTCTTTGTTTCTTTAGTTTTTTTTTTTTTATTATTTATTTATTTATTTTGTTAAAGGAACTGGAAAAGAGATTAGCTGACAGTTGTTTGTTTTCATTGTCACCTAAAGTACTAAACCAAGAACAGCAGGAGTTTCAGCCTGCTCTCTGCAGTACAAATGGCAGAGAAGCTACACTAAAAAGGCTTTTCAGCTAAATTCTGACAAATTGTTAATGTGGCACCCTCCCACAGAGCTGTGCTGAAGCTTTTATTTTAAATGTTTCCAGTATGAAACACAAACCACAAAATTTACATTTTATTTCTCTGATTCACTATAGTGTCAATCATTTTCTAGTATGAATAGGATGTAAGACAGGAACTAAAAAAGGAAGCCATGAAAGCAGATTTATGAACTGCAATCAGCCTCAGTTCCTGCAGTGTAGACAGAAGCAAGAGGAAGGACAGCAGGGCAGGTCTAAAGACATTTTACAGACTTGCTACCAAAGACAGCCAGGAACAAGTTACTGACAGTTTCAGATATTAAGGACAATCATCCTGCAGTGTGACTGCTGCCACAGCTTGCGTCAACTAATCAACTAATAGGATTGAACAATGCCATGTTGACATGATGAAGATGAAACTGGTGTCTCTATGTGAAAACCAAAACAAAATCAAACAATGTCGAAGTCAAATAAGCTGATTTAACTCTGTTCTGTCAAGTGGCTAGCAATGAACTTATACTCACTGGTCACTTTATTATGTTATAGTAATCCCAGTATATCAATAGACCAGCCATGCCACATTCAGTCACTTAAATCCTCTTTCTTCTTCAATCTGATGCTCAGTTTTTATGTTTCTTTCTGACAACGTACATCATCCCCATCTCCTTCATCATCACCTTTTTCTTATGGTCTGAAACTGATGCATTTGATTAACAACCATGCTCATGTAAGAGACGCATGAAAGTATGAAGGCAGTGATGTTTGAACTGGACGTGGACCAAACAGCACCAAAATGAATGCATCCTAAGACAGAATAGTAAAAGCAACAAGGTGGTCGTACTCAAATCAGAACTATTTGGCTTTGCAAACTCATTTTAAAAGCACTACCACCCAGCCAGTGAGAGAATGGGCTAAAATACTGCACCTGTATTTTATTCCTGGTTTACACTGGAACTGAAATATTGTCTTCCCTGCAGTTTTTTTTCCTCACACCTGGGTTTCAATGTCAGCTTTTTCATCAGCCCCAACTAAGAAAAAAAAAAAGACTCGCTCATTTTAACTCAATAACAGAGGTGAAAACTAAACATTTATAGATATTAAATATAAAATGAACCAGGAGAAGGAAATATTTCCATCATTTCTTCACAATGTAGTATTATAATAATTTTTTATCAATTTCTATTGATAACCTGAGATGTTTGTTAGGAAAATCCCCATTAATGTATTAACTAAAGCTTTTCAAGACCTGACTGTACACAAACACGTCAAACACACGTTATTCACGTGTGCCCTCTCATCATGTGTCGCTCTGAATGTCTGCCACCACGTCCTGATGGGACTTCTGCATGTTTCAGGTTTATTCTCAGCTGAAACAAACCTGTGCAGCTGTAGATCACCAAAGATGCTTTTCATTGTTAAGTGTGAACACGGTGTGTGTGTGCTGTACTGGAAATGTAGCTCCCCTGGCCATTACCATGGTAACCAATAGCAGGAGCTGACAATATTCAGTGTATTCTCTCCCTCTGACACAGACTTTGTCTTATCAAGTTTCTCACATTGCCAGGAACTGAAAATCTGAAGAGAATCTGTTCATTTTCCTTCTGATCAGAACAAGATGAGAAATTCTCAGGCCTGAAGATCGAAACTCTTCGACTGAAATGAAGAAGGTTTTGGGTTCAATCACATCACTGATCAAAATGCTTAATCTTTCCAATCAGGACAGGGTGTTGGTATCAAATCTTTCGCAGCAGAACAAACATCTGAACGATTCCCTGAGGCTCAGGAAGAACAAGTCGTTCTTCAGCAGATGGTCCGGTCCCGGTCAGTTCGGGATTACACCATTCATTTCAAGATTTTTAAGAGTTTCTGCAATCAAGCCAACTTTTCACTTTTAGATCATATTTTGATCCATGTATTAAAATTATCAATAAGCACATCCATGATGAGATTCTCCGGTTCCACCACATCCCAAAGCTGCTCTACTGGACTGAGATCTGGTGACTGTGGAGGCCGTTGGAGTCGAGTGAACTCATTGCTTTGTTCAAGAATCTCCCCCCATCATTACACCAGTAGCAGTCTGAAGCGTTGATCCACGGCATGAAATGGAGACTCATCAGATCAGCAACGTTTCCCATCTTGTACTGTCTAGCTTTGACGAGTCTGTGTGAATTGTAGCCTCAGTTTCTTGTTCTTAGCTGACAGGAGTGGCAGCTGCTGCTCACTGGATATTTTCTCTTCTTCAGACCATCCTCTGTAAACCCTAGAGATGGTTGTGTGTGAAAAAGTAAAATCAATGCTTTTACAAATTTAAGTCTCTCTAATTTTCAGATAATACCTGAATATGGTAAATAATTAAATCAGTTTTTATTTTATTGGAACATTTTATTAAAGTCTGTCTGACACCTCAAAGCTCTGGACTATATTATAAAAAGTTGGACATTTTGAAGCTTCTAACTTTCTCTGTGGGGGAATCATTATACAAAAAGAGGGAACATTGGTCACATGCACAGCACTGTTTCTTTATCAGTTTTTCCAGTTTACCTGTTTAACATGTAAACTGTTTAACCAGAGTTTAACTTCTCTGGAAATTTCAGATGTCTCCTTGTAAGAAAAAATCCCCCCCAAAACAACAGGCCATTGTTTGTAGTTATTTTCTGGTGATATCAGTTTCTTCAGTTGCTTCCGGGTCAAAGCCATGAGAACTATGGGCGGTTGTTCAAAAATTTAAATTTAAAAGCTCTCCGGATTTCGTAATCCATTATTTCAGAACGCTGGATCACGTAATCCGGCTTACTTTTACCCCGGTTGTTCAAAGCAAAAAAGGATTTCAACACCCTGATCCAAAATCCCGGTTGTCAGGGTCATGAAATCCGGACTTCCGGCATGTGGATCAGTGTGTGCTGCCAGCCATGTGAAGAACAACAGGTAGAAGAGAGGGTGCAATGTTTTGTGAGTGGAACCACTGGGACCATGTAACATAATACATGGATAAGTATACGTGTAATACGTGTATACATGTATTGTCCTGCATAACAATACTACCAGGCGGAATCTCCCTCCCTGTGACATGTGTTCAGGAGGGCGGATCACGTAATCCGGCTCATCATTTTATTGATTTTATTGTAATTCTTGTTATTTGTTGCTTCCTTTTACTATTTCTTAACATCTGTAATGCTTTTGTTTTATGTAAAGCACTTTGAATTGTCCTGTAAATGAAATGTGTTATAGAAGTAAACTGCATTGCCTCAATGAGGCACTGTAGCCCCGTGTTGAGGTAGCTCTGGCATTCTGCCAGAACGATGGACGGAAATCCGCCTTGTAATCCTGCCCTCTGTTGGGATCAGGATAATCCTGTTTTTTTGGATCGAAGTTATCCAGATTCTGCTCAAACGTTTTGAACAACCCAAACTGAGGGTTTTATTCGAAGAACAACCAGGATTGGATTACGTGATTCAAGCCGAGTTTAGAATCTGGATTTTTATTTTGAACAACCCATTTTCAAGATCTGATCCTATCCGATATCCGAAATCTGATCGGATTGCGTTTGAACAACTGGCCCTATGGAATATGTGCACTGCGTCATCATATGGATGTACGAAAGAGAAACTCAGTGACAATCTGACTTTTGTCGACTTAGTTTAACACAACTTTAGTCTAACAAGTCTAAATGTTGGCTATCTGAAACGTCCAGTTTAATTTCAACCAACACAAAAATGTGATTTTCTTTTTAACTATTTTATATTATAAATAGATATACCAAAGAAATCTTTCAAATCTTACTGAGTTACATATCAAAGGATGCAGCTCAACACACAGCAATCTGTTGATTGATTTAAAGAATCTCCACTTCCTGTGTGACTCGGCAATGAGAACAAATCAGGAAAAGCTCAATGTTTAAAGATAACATGGATTTTTTTTGTTGTTTAAAGCCACATGCCAAGAAGAAAGAACACAAACTACTGGATGTCCACTATTCTCCGCCTCTGGTTCTGTGTTGCTAAGATGTTCCACAACATAGCTGACATAAATATCCCTATCTGGCAGGTACCCCACCTACCAGGTAAAGGTTGTGGAAATACCACAGAGATCAGGATTTACCAAACCCAGCCGTGGCATCCAGAATCAGACCCTTGATCAAATCAGCAAAGTTCTGACCCTAAAAGAAGTCCTTTCTCTTCACAGATATATATCAAATATAAAGCTCTCCCCGACCAGCCATTTCCACTATATAACAAAGACCTCATAGTTCTATGTATTCTCAACAGAACACTTTGCCCTCAGACTGCAGGTTTACTTGTGGTTCCCAGAGTCTTTAAGAGTACAATGGGAGGCAGAGCCTTTGGTTATTTGGCTCCACTCTTATGGAACCAGCTCCCAGTTTAGGTTCAGGAGACAGACTCCCTCTCTACCTTTAAGATCAGCTTAAAATCTTTCAGTTAGGTGTGGTTAGCCATTCCTTAGTTATGCTGCCACAGGCTTAGGCTGCTGAGGAATGTCCCATGAGACTTCCACTAAGACTTTATTTTAATTTTTATCTCTGATCTTTATTTTCCGTGTATAAATTTATTATATTATTGGCGTCCTGTCCTCTCCACTTCCAACTGGTCGAAGCAGATGGCGGTCCTCCCCAACCCTTTTTCCCTTTCCACTCTTGCCCACCGCCCTGTGGATGCTCAGGAAGGAGGGATTAAACTGAAGATAAGTTTCTTGCAATCTGCTGGTTTTCTGAGACAGCCAATTGTTTTCTATGAACTGCTGTGTTTGAATACAGTTATAAAATGGATTAATGTGGATTTGTTTTAGTTGGATCAAAGTAAATTGGTTTGAACTGATTATGTCTATAAAGTGCCTTGTGATGACTTGTGAACTGGCACAATACAAATAAAGCTGAATTCAATAGAACTGAATTAATAAGATGAAGTCAGCTAATGGCCTGAATACACTGAATGGACAGGTTTTCCTTCAGTAAGTTCTCAATAATACCAGTGAAAGACACCAATAATACTACAGACCAGTTCTTCTGGGACTCTGCTGGTTAACACCTGATTCCTAATTGTTAACCATGTCAGTCCCATACCGTTTCCCATAAATCTGACAGCATTTGAACATGTCAGTGTCTGAATGAGCTTTTGCTTTACCTTCAAACACAGGTCTGAACTGATGCAGAAACATTAACAGACACAAAATGCAGCAGAGATCTGCTTTTTAGAGAAACCTAAATCATTTTGTTATAGCAGCGCTTTCCAAACGTTCCTCCTCCACAAAGAAACCTAATGTGGTTTTTTTTCTCCACACAAAGCGAACAGAGAGATGACTATGAAGATGGGGTCCTCAGGTGAAGTGAAAATAACCTTTTTCTCCAGCTGATAACTATGCTGTTACTGTAAGTGAAATTTAAACCCTTCAGATAAAGAAAACTTCTTTACAAAACGCACTGTTCAATAACATGTTAACACTCGTATGCACCTCTGCCACACTGCAGGGAAGTCAGTGTTCATGGCCTAAAGATCGTGCTCTCTGGAGTTAAAAGAGAAAGACCACTCCGAAGTTTAGGAGCTGCTGAGGAAAAGGCTCTGTCTCCCCGAATCGAGTCCTTGGGATCGCTAACCGCCTTTGTTCTTCAGATCTCAGAGCTCTACAAGGTCGGTGATAGTGCAGGACTTCAGGTTAGTTCAGAAAGACAGCTCAGAATCATGGCATAAGGCAAGGAAGGTGTTTCATTATTTTTTCCAGGCGTGGCAGGTTAGAAGTATTTAACTTGAGGAGCCATCAACAATCTTAACAATTGAGCTAATAAGCTTTAAACTTAGATCATCCAAACAGAATTGTTTGTAAGATTTATTTCCATCCACGTTTCTCTAAGATGGTTCTTAGCACAAGTGAAGCATGCAATATGAGAAAAGAATTAGGCCCAATATGGAGCCTTGAGGTACAGGTCTCCACTTTTAGCAGTGGTTTCACTGGTGCACCTAACTTTTTAATGGGTGCACCTGCAACAAGTTTAGGTGCACCACCATTTTCACAGAGTCGGTCTCAGCAGCTCAGTGGATTGCTGACTAGTTGTCTCTGTCTTTTTCCAGGCTGTCCAAATCCAATTCAATCCAATCCACTTTATTTATAAAACTTTATTTACAATTTAAAAATAATGATGTCTTCAAAGTGCTGCACATCAACAATCAACTATTTTAATTAATAAAATAAAAAAAATGAAAATAGAAAAACAATAATCAATAATCATTACCCATAGACATTGATGATTATTTAAGTTATTGTAAACAAGAATGAAGTTTAGAAAAATGTTTGTCTATATTTGAAGCACAAATGTTTAGTCAAAAAACATTTTAGAAAATAAACAAATTTCTAGCTTCACTGAACTGAATGAAACTAAACATTTCAAACTTTAAAATAGCTCGAGGCTGTGCTGCCTCCGGCAAATTTCCCTCCTCCGGATTCAATCTTTTTCATGATAGTTATCTATTTGGACTTTAGTGAAGGGCAGCTCCTCTTTGGCATTACTATATGCCACGTTAATGGCGTCTCAACCAGGAAAAAAAAAACATCCAAAGTTTTTGCTATTCTGTTTTTTGTGTTTTTATTCTCATATTAGTGGTTTTACAAGTAGTTTTGTAAACCGCGGTTAATATTTATTTTCTACGGATCTTCTCCAGGACAGCCTCCAGGTGCAGCTCAAACACACAGAGTGTGTTGGCATTTATCCGCATTTAGCAGGCAAGGTGAAAAAACCTTAAATTATCCAAGACAATATTGCCATTTTCTACGCTTTACAATTGATTTAATTTCAGTAATTCTTCATCGTACTGGATGTCTAATGTGAGTCGGTCTTAATTTCGAACCAACAAACACAGCGTACAAATCTGGATTAGAGCCAATAAGTGGTGAAGACCTACTCCTTCTCTGGGCTTATTTTATCACAGAGGGGTGGTTGTTCAAAAGATTTAATCTGGATTAAAGGTATCAGGATTTCGTAATCCATTTATTCTGGACGTAATCCGGCTTACTTTTACCCCGGATAAAGCAAAATAGGATTGGATCACCCTGATCCCAAAATCCCGTTTTTCTGGATTTCCAGCATGTAGATCAATGTGCACTGCCAGCCATGTGAAGAACAGGTAAACGAGATGGTTGCGATGTTTTGCGAGTGGAACCACCGGAAGCATGTAACATAATATATGCATGTATTGTCCTGCATAACAATGTCCCTCTCAGACAATGTTAATGACACACCTGAGCCCCGTGTGGAGGTACCGGCCCAACTTCTGTCATTCTCTCATCATGACGGACGGACGGTGTGTGTAGAGGGATACTATCGTTAGAAATGTTTTTTTGACACGTTCTTTACTGATGATGCAGTGATGAATACCAAGAATTGAATATTTTATTTGTGTTTGTTATTAGATTTGTTTGTGGGTTTATTTTGTGGGGACATTATAATGTCATGTTTTAATTTTTACTTTTTTTTTTACTGTTTTTATTTTACTACGCTGTCCCTATGTTAACCACTTTATTACTGTAATGGTTAAACAAGTCAGGTGCAAAATACAAATATAAACATGTGTGCCGAATAGAAAGTTCTATTATTAGATCAGCTGTTAGGTTTTTTTAGTTTCTTCCTGAAATCCGCCTTGTAATCCTGCCCTCTGTTGGGATCAGGATAATCCTGTTTTTTGGATCAAAGTTATTCGGATTCTGCTCAAAAGTTTTGAACAACCCAAACTGAGGCTTTTATCCGGATAACAACCAGGATTGGATTACGTGATCCAAGTGGATTTCGGAATCCGGATTTCTGTTTTGAACAACCATTTTCAAGATTTGATCCTATCCGATAACCGAAATTACGTTTGAACAACCGGCCCAGTGTTATTCGTCTCTGAGCTCAGGTAAGGAGGGGATGAACACACAGTACATATACAGACATTCAGAGAGATAATTAAAGTCCTTCATGTAGACATGTGAAATGTTGGGCGCACCGGTCCAACCAAGAAAAAAATCAGTCGCACTCAACAATCTAGAGCCCTGAGGTAACCCACAACTGAGTTGGGACATACTGAAAACAAGCCAAAAATTAAACAGAAGCATCTTCCAGATAAGACTGGAACCATTTTAGTGCTGAATTTTTAATGCCTACAGAAATGTTAACAAGAACCACCATGACATGATAGATTGTTGTCAGAAAACTGTTTCTTTGAGGACTTTGGTGTTTATATATAATGTCACCACAGACTGATGAGTCCATTGATGCCGTGTCTGAAATTAGCTTTAGTTTGTCATCTTGAAGGTTTTGTGTCCATTCAGACAAGCATCCCAACTGATATAGTTTCCTTTGAAAGACGCTAGACAACTAGTTTGTTGACTCCAAAAAGTTAATGGAAAGTTTTCATCATCTTTTAATGACATTTTGCAAGTTGTGTATGGGCTGACGCAACGTTAAGGCTACAAACAGCATAAATTAAAGCCAAATATGACACAGTGAACATGTGACATGCAGCACTTAAAGCAACACTACATGTTTCCAACCTAAAAATTCCATGTTTCTGCCTTGTTTTAAAGGCACATTGACATTTATAATGTACATTCCTGGAGCGCCCTGAGGCTGAGAAACCGCTTTGTTTTTCACCTTGTAGAATCCCGTTACACTGCGTTTTTGCTTTGTGGCAAAAATTGGACATCAACACACTGGCCATCTTGAACTCTAACCATGGCTGATTTAGTGAAGAAACACAAGAGACAAAGAAAGAAAAAGCAAAAGGTAAGAGAAGAAACATCAAGCTGACTTTTAGGCAGCATTCATGCCAGCACGTCTGATTCAAATTCTAGTCTGGTTCATTTGGGGAAGTGTGAATACAAAACCAAACTGATGCAGATCATAAAAGTGAACTCTTGTCCGCCTTAAAATTTAGGCCTCTGTTCGCTTCTAAACTGAATGCAGGAAGCAGATTACAATGCAGGGCAACGTGAGTAACCAATTAATTTACGCATGTGTAAAATATAGCCATGAGAAATGGCTGATGGTCAGACATGGAAGAAGGTGGTAAAAGCTCTGATAAAAATATGGCCAACCCAAGACTGCTAGGACCTGATGCAGGGCCATGTTTTGATTGTTTGTCTCGTCTTCTCCTTCAGTAATTCTTGATGCAGCGCCACCTCTGGCGAGGAGGGGAACATGTTATTCCAAAGATTTGGTTCATTTGACTTTTGCAACGTGAAAGCAAACTTGACTGGCTGAATGGTGCAACCGCCATCTGTACAGAGTAATGGACTATTTATTGTTTTATTAATGGAGTGTTTAAATTTTTATTCAACCTTTATTTAACCAGACAAGACAGGTTAAGAATGAATTCTTATTTACAACAGCAGCCTGGCAAAAGGCAAGGTCTTTTGAGGGGAAAGGAAAAGAGGCTATATAATAAATAGATAACTGAAGAGGCATTATGGGACTTTGGCAGATTATCTCAGTGATGCCGACCCTAACAACAGCTAATTTAGCATCCATCTTGTATCCTACCTGTACTCTGAGATCTCTCCAGCCAGTCTTATCTCTTGCTCTGTCACTTTGTCTCTTCTTTTCCTCCCTTTCTCAGATAATGTCTTAGTTTCTTTGCTGGATCAGACAGGGTGTACATTCAGAACGTCCAGTGTTGATATCTAATTGCTAGTGTGTGATCCAGTGCATAAAGTGAAACTCAGCTGAATCATGTCGCGTCCCTGAAGCAAAAGTTGTGGTTTCTTATCCTTTGGACACTGCTGAACAGAGTTTTAAGGTTGCAAAGTTACATAAATTCAAAACAAAGAATCTAAACACAAGAGTAAAGGCCCATTTATGCTCAACACAGAAGACAGAAGATAAGCAGACTGCATTGTTTACGTGAGTAATTTTGTCCATTTTCTGGGGCCTTGCAGATCCATCACTTGACATAGCAATCAGAGATACCGTGGGGTCAGTGTTAAGCAGTATAGCTGACATGTGACCAGCAAAAGGAACAAACCAGAGAAGGAGAAGAAGAAGAGAATAAGGGAAATAGCTGTAGAGATAGCAAGAGCTTTTGAAGAAAGGCTATGCGAGTGTGTTGAGTGTGTTGGGTGGTTGCAAACAACTTTATAGAGGTGCATTACTGCCACCAACTGTTGTCTGAAACTGACATCAGAACACCGAAGTGAACTCTGAGCTCAGCTCTGTGTGAAGGTGACGTACAACAACATTTGAAACAGACGCAACTACTTACTTACGTACGTATGTAAGGGAGCATAAATAGGCCTTAAGTAAATAAGTTTACATGATATTTACAAGGACACGAATGAAGACTAAAATACAAATGCCAAGGCAGCTAGCAAGAAGGGTTAGCAATCTGGGGACAGCAACATTTCTCTTTAAAATGGTAAAAGCTTTAAAAGTTGTTTTTGAGATGAGCTCATTAGGAGGCACCAATGTTAAGTGTGAATGTACCCTTATTGGCTGAAGAGAGCCCAGAGTCGTGGTTACGGGCCAGCCAAAGTTGAGTAGTGTTGCTTTAAACATCAGACAAGTCGCGTTTTTTCAGCTGTTTAAATTCTCAAAAACTTTGTTTTTTGGGCGTAATCAGGTATTAATCATGTGACAATTATATGGATTTAAATGGAAGCTGTGTTCTGAACGACGCCATGATTTCCTGCTAATTTGTGACCAAACCGCACTGAGCTGCAAGTAAAACAAACATATCCCGCAGAGAGCGTATTTAGCCATCTAGCCATCGCAAACACGTAGTTCAACCTCTGGACATAAACAGCCCATGATCACAATTAAACTGTTGCCATGGCAATCACGCCATTTTTAGGAATATATAAATAAAAAAAAGTCAGCACTGCAGAAGAAGTAGATCAACTTCCTGTTCCTGTGTAAAGTGTTGGATTTATTTGGGGCAGATCGTGTCTTTAGATAGTCGGTCTGAGATTACGGCCTACACACTCGCTGCTGAGGTTGCATAACGCATGCACACACACATACACATACACACACACACACACAAGATGCTCGAGTGATGCTGGAGAAATCAGGAAGAGGAAATAAAAGAAGGGATAGAAAAAGAAACCGAGGGGAGGGAAGGAAGTTTGTGAGGAGTTAATGAAATGATTAAATAAGAGATGAATGGGTGGGAATGAGAGAGCTGGGAAAGGAGGACAGACAAGGAATGGAGGAAGGAAAAACAGTATAAAGGAAGCAGAAGGAAAGGAAACATGAAGGTGAGAAAATGAAGAGGATGATAAAGGACATAGGAAAACGATGGAAATATAAGAGGGTAGAACTGATGGGTAAAGGAAAGGAGAGGTAAAGAAGAGAAAAGGATACAAAGAGAGAAAAAAAGGAAATTTGTAAAAAGAAAAGTAATATAAATGGAAAGAAAGAAGTGAGTGAACAGAATAAGGATGGGATGAAAGAAACAGATGGAAAGGTTGGAACGAGAGGTATGATATGAGGGAAAGATGAGCAGGAAAGGAAACCAAAAAAGGATGGGGGGAGGAGGCAATGAGGTATATACAAAGTAAGCAAAGGTATAGGTGAGGAAAGCAAAAGGAAATATAAGGACAGAACAGAAGAGAGCAGAGAACAGATGAAAGATGGAGTTAGAGGAAAGGAAGGAAACTAAGATAATGAAAGGAAAGATGCAGTTAAACAGGGCAAGTTAAGAAAAAGAAGATAAAAAAAGGTTTTAAAAAGCAGTGTAAAGAAAACTAAAAACGTCATTACTTTTAAAGTTAAGCAGCAGCAGGTGACTGACGCACACACAAGTGCACAAACACATGCACGCCAACACACACGCCGGCAAAACATATCAGCAAAACATTTGCAAACACACACACACCAACACACTGCGCTGCAGAGACTCACCCAGAAGATCAGCGACTCATTCTCCATGATGATAAACTGAAAAGAAAAGACTGATGGAGAGAGAAACGGAGAGGAGGAGGGGAAGAGATGATGAAAGATGGAAAAAAGAAGAAGAGGAGTAGTATCTGGAGACGAAGAGGGACAGAGAAGAAGAGGGAGAGGCAGGATGAGTGGAGGGCTGGTAGGTTCAGCCCACACACTGCCAGCATGACACACTCTGTGTATGCCAGTATGTATGTATGTGTATGTGTGTGTATGTGTGTGTGTGTGTTCGTGTGTGCATGTGTGAGTGCGCACGTTATCTCCCACTCCAATGCGTGGGTTAGAAAACACACCTCTCTCTCTCTTTTTTTCCTCTCCCTTTTTCTGTGGCTCAATGTGAGCATGAGCGAGGAGAGAGAGGGGCAAACGGCGTGGGTGTGGAGGAGCGGCCCCGTTACCACGGCAACGATGCCATTGCAAAAAAAAAAGGGAGAGAAGGATTCAGGATTCAGCACCTAAACCATCAGCATCAGCAGGAAAACGCTCAAATAAAAACACTTCAAAGACTTTTTACCCTGAACGGAAACCGACCAAATGCAGCGCACGTGGCCGCGATCACGTGATGCTGGGGTGTTTTCCACATGTGAACCTTTTCACCTGTCAGTCAGTGGAGGAGGCTGAAGCCGTTTACACTGCAGCGTCGAGGCTCATTCATGTCACCGCCTCTGTGCTGCTCAGGCTGATGGATGCCGTCCTCCTTTCTCATCACATACCACAGCAGGAAGAGATCTGCTGCAGCTGATTCAACCCATTACAAAAACCTGCATTTTAAAGTTCAGCCACGGGGATTTATTAGCAAAATACTGTTCTGTGGTAAAGTCTTCACACACTCATTTCTTTACAGATTACCAGGAAACAGGTAAAGTAAGAAATTTGTTGAAACATGCAAACATATAAGGTGAAAGCAGAGTTTGTCTGATTTTAAGGAGCTTGAAAGTGAATATTTGGTCTGAGCAGCTTTAATCTTCAACACTGAACCCTGTTAGAGACGCTTTCTGTCATGTCTTTAAGTCGTCTTCAGGAATCGTTCTCCAGGCTTCTTGAAGGACTTTCCAAAGCTTTTCTTTGGACATACCTTTTCCTTGCCCGTTTCAATAATGTTGAGGTCAGAGTTCTGGGGAGTATCCACCCCTCCATCAGACCTGTTGCCACTGATTTTCAGTCCAGTTCTTGTGTAATGTGACACACCTCTGCCTTTTCTCCCAGTTTTCCTTCCTTAAGAATGGCTTCTTGACAACGGCGTTTCTATTCTGAGGCTTCGGATCAAGCCGGTAGATGGATCAAATGAAGGTTCAGATGCATCTGTCAGGTCCTAGTACAGGCCTTTGCTGGATTTCAGATCCTGTTCATAGTTTACTTCTGATTCCTCGTCTTTGTCTTCCATGTGTCCAGTTTCTGCTTCCATGCTGAGATATGCCAGCTAACATATCTTTGTGAATCACCTTGTTGCTGCTAAAATCCAGTTTTCTGTCCGTCAGACTGTCTGATCTTTGCTGGTTTTCAAAGATGAAACTAGCGAAATGGGAACAAATGACGTCTTTTTGACAGGTTGCTAGTAACAAACAGCCTAAGGATCCAGATTTAAAACTGGTTTTTCACCAAGTTGTCTATTATGTCTCAACACACAGGAGGCGACCAACGACAGCTCAGGCAAAACTCATCGCCAATCCAGGTGAAACCCAACACATGGGATGCGACAAAGAGCAGTGACGCTGTCGGATCGCTTTTCTCCTAGAAATTTGATCGGTTATAATATTGGAGGGAATTTTGACATTTTTAAAGTGACAGACAAGAAATGAAGGATGAAGAGTCTGAAGATTTTGCTTGAATTGATAGAAATCTTGCTATTGACTATTGTACAAAAGCAGTGGCGGCTCCTGACAAATTTCTCAGGGGGGGCAATTGTTGTGATGATGACTAAGGTGATCTGTTCAATGGTT
>JBAFTB010000026.1:4997552-5008431 GCA_037177355.1 Melanotaenia trifasciata | reverse complement strand
AACCTTTAATGTATGTATATGCTACTGGATGCTTGAATTTCCCTCGGGATCAATAAAGTATCTATCTATCTATCTATTTACAGAAATTATCTGAGAATTTCAAGCAAATCATAATATTTAATCCTCTATAGTGGGCGGTGGCTTTAATTTGGCCCCAGATGACTGATTAGATAGATGACACTCTTCTCACATCAGCCACCATCTCAACCGTACTCTGTAGGATTTTATGGAGAGTAATTCACTCATTGACATCTAGAGGGACAGAAATCCTGATATGAGAGTTTTCCTGGATTAAACCCAATGGAAGCTTGAAATCTAGAACTGACTTTACTTTTCACTCTTGAAATCTCCCATACTGTAACAGATGTCTCAATATCAAGTGCTCCCTTAACCGATCACTGAGCAAAAACTACTGAAAGTTCAATGCAGAGTTGCTCAAATCTGAACGTAAAAGAAATTAAACTTCTTATTGAATAACAAATGGTAAAGATATTTGCACATATAGTAAAAAATGGGAATACTTTAAATTTAAAGTTGGGATTTTCTCCATAAAATTCATCAAAGTCAAATGCCAGAGGCTACAGGAAAAAGAGGTTGAACTGGTACAAAATATGAGTATTTACTATAAATCATCAGATTTATCAGATGAAAAACTGAACAAAACTTTCAACTCTTCAGAGTTTGATGACCTGTTCTCTCAAAGGGCCAGCGGTGCCTATATCAGGTCTAGGGCAAAATGGATTGAACAAGGAAAACAAAACTACCTCTTACTTTTTTGGTCTTGAAAATAGGAGACAGGAAAAAAATAAGTTCCCTAGGCATTAATAATGAAGACTGCTCTAAATTAATCTCTGATTTGTGACTTCTACTCTGCCCTGCACTCATTCTCCTCCTCAGAAGAGAAAGCATCTTCATTCCTTGACAATATTAAGCAGTTTATTCTTCAGATTACATTTGTATGAAAGAAGTGGATGCGGCTGTAAAAGAGATACCGGTGGGAAAATCTCCAGGTCAGGATGGATTGACCTCGGACTTCTACAGGTTCTTCTGGGCAGATAGTTGGGAGCTGCTATTAGGGCTGGGCAATATTATTGAGATTTTCAAATATATCAAAACTTTATCAGACGCCATATAGAAGGAGGGAACATCATTTATACCGATAGCTTATTTTGAGTTAAAAGCATCTTTTCTTTTGCATTTTGCACAGCTGTATTTTGTTATGGTCATTGAAAAGTATTTTCCTTCATTTTGTTTTAGGAGCATTTAATTTAATATAAAGCTACTTTAATTTCAGTCAGTTGTTTTAATGCACATGTGCTGCCGATCCTTAATAAAATTGTATTTAGCACTAAAGGCTCTAACAGTCTCTTTGGTTACTTGACCCCCCACCAAAAAAATATTGATATATATTGTATATCGTGATTCAGGTAAAAAATATGGAGATATAAGATTTGGTTCATATTGCCCAGCTCTAGCTGCTATTTAATGCCCTGTTAGAGTGCGTTAAAAGCAGTGAGCTGACCCCAACCATGAAGCAGGGCATTATTATTTTAATACCCAAACCAGGAAAGGACAAAATATTTATTGACAATCTCAGACCAATAACTTTATTAAATGTGGATTATAAATTTCTGACAGTTGTTGCTAATCAGCTAATAGAAGGTATTGGACAAATTATAAGTGATACACAGTCTGGGTTTTTGAAACAGAGGTCCATTCATAACAATATTACCTTATTCTCAACTTATTAGACTATAACTTTAATTGAAGCTGATGGACTCATTCAGTTCTTAGATTTTGACAAGGCCTTTGATGCAATAGAACACCATTTTATTTTAAAATCTTTGGAGTATTCTGGTTTTGGTCCACAATTTATTCAGATTATCAATATGATGTATGATAATATAAACAGCTCGGTTTCTCCTCCCTGGGGAACTTGTAGAAGATTTGAGATCAAACGTGGTATCAATGAAAGCTGTCCTTGCTCACCTCTTCTCTTTATTCTGGCCTCTGAACTTCTAGCTATCTTTATTAAGAACAGTGTGGATATAGAACCTTTAAAAGCGTTAGACAATCATTTCTCTATAACCCAATTGGCAGATGACACTACAATTTTTTTTTTAAAAAGCCCAGACCAAATACCACTTGTGCTAAAGAAAATCGAGTTCTTCTCTGAAGCTTCTGGACTGTATTTAAATTTAAAGAAATGTGAGCTACTTCCAGTACATGACCACACTCAAACTGACTTATTTGGTATTCCGGTGAAAACCCAAGTGAAATATGTAGGAGTAATTATTTCTAAAGATTAGAAAATGAGAGAAAACCTTAATATTGTGGAAGGTTTAAAGAGGGTTAAGTCTCTACTTAACTCTTGGTTGCAGCGGGATTTGTCAATCTTCGAATCTTAATCACAAAAAAAGAAGCTCCATCTTGAATATTATAAATCGTCTTTTCCATAGTCATTTCTGATAGTCTAATTAAAATCAACCAAACTGTATTTGATTTCATCTGGAAAAAGAAACAGCATTACATCAGAAAGGCTGACAGTTAAATCGATAGTTGACGGCAGGCTGAACGTTGTTGATTTTGATTCAATTAATGGCATGTTAAAATTAAAATGGTTACCAAAAACCCTCATAAATGAAGATCATTTTTGTTTTTTCCTCAACCCCCAATAATATCTTTAAGAAGTGTGGTGGAATAGCTTTGACTTCTGTGTTGTAACGAGTGGCTGTGGAGGTGAGGACCCAAGTGCAGGCAGCTCAGGCAGGACCGGTGCAGGTAAACTGGTTTATTTTCAAGATGCAAGACAGGGGACCACACATGACAGAGTGCATACCACATAAGGATCTGATCAGGAGTAGCTGAACACCAAGGGCATATATACACGGAGGGCACAATGAGAAACAGGTGAAGTGGATGAATAATTAGACCAGGTGTTCTAACGAGCCAGAAACAGAAACCACAGAGCACATGAGGGAAAACCGAACTTAATATGACAAAACCCAAACCATGGTCTTAAAACAGAAACTAAACATGACAAAAACCAGAACTATAAAAAAAATCCTAACTAATAAACAACATGATCAATACACAAACACAGCCCATGCTCATGACATTGTGTTACTAAGCTCCCCATAAAATTATCCAAGTTCCATCAACAGGTTCTGTTATATCAGAAATTGATTTTCAAACACAACTTCACTCCTCAAAACTCCCCAATTTGGAGTAACAGATGTGTTTTGTATAAAAGAAAAGGTGTCTGGTCAATTTTGCATTTGATGGGTGGACAGGGAGACCTACTAAAGTACGAGCCATTTTCCACCAAGTTTCACATAGAATGTAGCAGAAAACAATTCTCTTGATCATAAAGGCGATTCTTCAAGCTTTTATAAATCTGGTAAGAGGGGCGTAACAATATGAGGTCTTAATCCCTGTCCTTCCCTCAGTTGTCATAAATGGCCTTGATTTTAAAGATAAAAAATGCTCCAACAAGATTGAAAAGTTGCTATCACTACAGAATTATTCCCCTTACCTTTAAAAAGAAAACCTTTAATGAAAAATTTTGCTGATAATATTACAGTAAAGCTGAGAACCAGAAACCTTTCTCTTCCATTTTTACCAAAAGTCAAAGAGATGCATTTAAAATGCATGAACGATATCTACCCATGTAATGAGTTCTTGAGACAAAGATTCAGTATAAACAGAAGTAACTGATCATTTTGTGACACAGAAATAGAAACCCTAGTTCACTTGTTTTTTTGTTTTTTTTTTATGTACTTTATGTTAAAATGTTTTGGATCTCTTTTTAAAGTTTAATTATAGAACATGATAGTGATTTTCCCAACCTAAAATTCAAATTTATTAATTTCGGGCTTATAATAAGTGACAAACACATGGAACTTTTGTATAATTCCCTAATTTTATTAGCAAAATATTTCATCCACAAATGTTGTTATTTAAACATTAAATTATTGTTTGTGATGTTCAGAAATGAGTTATTGCATTTTTTAAAAAAACGGTAAAGTTTGTTGAGACAGAGCAAGCCTTGGACATTTACAATTATTTAAACACTTGGAATTTTAACTTGACCTTTTTTTTTTAAGTTATTTTGAATTGTCAGCTGGACTGGGTTTATTGAGTAGAGGATGTTTCACTTCTATTGTACTGAATCAACACAGTCCAGTTGACAATTCAAGCTTCACAACAGTGAAAACTACCGGGACGACTGAGAGCCTATTTGGATTTTAAATGTTTTTTTTGTTGTTCAAAGACAGCATTACAGTGAGTTCAAACTTGTATTTCAGGCTTTTTTGTGTGAAACTTGTATAAATATTTTTACTGCAAACAGAAGTTTGGGAAGACTCTAATTTCGCAACAGAATGTGCGTCCCTACCACAGATTATTTGTCAAAATACATGATTAATTAGTTCGTGTCTAATAATATATTTTTTTTATTTTAATTTTTTTTATTGCACTGTAAATAGTTTTGTTTTATTGTCACATAAAAATATTTTCTTATTGTGGCCTATTATGAGACTAAAGGACAAATACAATGTCCCAAATTGTCAATAGAAGTCTGGATCGAGGACTAGAGGTGTAATTTTATCTTTAAATCTACAACATTTAAGGAGCATTTTTAATGTCTTTTTTAGTTTTTTTATTGATAAGGTGTTGTTCTAAATAAATTATCTTGGATTTATGACAGGGTTGGTGTTATTTGCATTTTTTTTTTTTTTTTTTTTTGGGCCAAAATGTGTTCCCATTCTTATACATCATAAAGCTACTATTCTTTTTCCCTCGGTAGTCTTGATTTTTATCAATAGTGTTATCACAGTTTTTTTTTTAAATCAAGGTATATAGTCCAATAATAACCATATTTAAAAAAAAGAAAAGTATGTTCTGCCTAAGTCTTCATTACATTTCACAAGATGATTCTATCAACAATGGTTAGTTATCATTAGTGAACAAGCTGCTTCTGCTAAACCTCAAATTACAATACGAGACATTTGGAAATGTGGAAAATAAGCAGTTCCCTTTACTTTTGAAATAATTTAACTTGTTGGAGTAATATTAACTTCCTGTACAATTATTTATTTTACTGGGTGTAAAAAAAAGAAAAAGAAAAAGTGGTTAGAGCTCATTGACCAATTATGTCCCAAAGTTTTAATTGACTGAACTATGATTAAACAATCCGGTGGCCCAGACACTGGTTTTGAACATTTTTGTAATATCTAATTAAAACGTAGATCAGACATGGCCCAATTTAACAGCAACAGAAAGCAACGACATTAACCAGTCACAGAAGGTAAAGACAAGTGCAGAGTACTACAACGTCTAAATATGCAGCAAACACATATGCAACATAGACGTATACATAAAGCAACAACACTTAGCAAAAACATTTAGGACCATAGACATCAACCAAAGACATGTAGCAACAACATAGACCAACAACTACATATATTACAGCTACAAATGAAGCCTCAAACATAAAAACTCATACATAAAAACGGAGCCTCATATGTATATATGTATATGAGGAGTGTTTGGTTTATGTTTTTGGTTTTTGGTATTTATTGTTATGTTTAGTTCTGCGCTGCTTTTTGGTTTCTGCTTTGTCAGACACGTGACCAACACGCCCCCCCTGCGCCATATTGGTTGCATCTCGGATATAAACAAGCAACACCAGGAGCAGTAATACGTTTTAAAACCTTTTACTCAGTCACCATATGGAGAAAAAGATGATGAGAGGATACCGTACAGGAACAAGCTTATCAAGGAGGCCTGGGATCGGTATTTGGCCAAATTATCAACAATCAATAACATCTATCCTTACGACCTCAAAGCTAAGGAATGGAGCTCCGATGCTACATTACTACCTCCAACCTCATCGCTGGACATAAGCTACCTCGTTTATGGTATCAGTGTTTACACGTATGAACAGTTCAGAAATTACAAATCTCTGAAAGTAACTTCATATTTATATTACACAACTCAGAAAAATATTTAAATGATCTAATAATCCACCACATGTTCATACAACATAATTACCCAGCTAATATGTCAGTCTGCATCCTTTGGACTCCATCTCTGCTGCTTGCAGCGTCTCTTTCCTCAGCTGATCCCATCTACTTCGTCTTGCAGAGCGTGCAGCGTTTGTGGGTGTAACTGACGTGTGTCCTAGAAGCTGGAATGGTGCCCAATCTGAGCCTCCATCACTTCTTAAGCTGGTTGGTCTGCAATCATATATTTCGTGTTATTAAAAAAACTAGTTAACATTGGCTGCTTCCATTACATTTCACAATCTTAACCACTTAATTCAACCAGTTAACCATCCCATCAGATCTCACAGAGCACTCTTGGTTTTTACCTGCATCTTTAAAATCATTCACGTTTTGATATAAGATGATTAAATAAAATAAACACTGATCAAACACAAACATTGAAGTGAAGTTAGCCAATGTGAATAAAGCGACGTTAGAAAGCCAAATAAAGTATATTCTTTAACATTACTCACACAATAAAAACAACTGCAACAACAAAAACTCTCCTACTTGCCTTTATGAAAATGCTGAGACCAAACACGCATGAAGGGAGATGGTGATGAAAGTGATGTCCTTCCCTCACCACTGCAACCCAGGCCATCCAACGCCTTAGTTACATCCTCAACCTGCTGTCCAAAGCCCCTTTCAAAGTGGGAAACTAAAAAAAATCTGTCCCTTCTTTAATCGTATGACTTAGTATGGCAGTCTAAGAGACTCCCATTTTATCAAAGACACCTTGATATCTTATTACACAAAGTTCTACCTTTTAAAAAGTGATTATTTAATTTCAAAGATGGCTTCCAGCCATTGTTTTGTTGTAAATCTTCAGTTCTATAATACAATATACCATCCTGTGAGATCCTGCTATTTTTTGTTTCTGAGCCTACCTAATTTATTTTACCATTTGCTTCTGATTTTATTTACTTTAATTTCTTGTTCCATAATAATGTTCAATGATAATGTTCATAATACAATAAATCATAAAAAACGAGTGGCCATTTTGTTTTTGATGGTGTTTTAGCTGAGATTTGATTTGTTTCTCCACAGATTATAAATTCATTTCATTTTAATGGAAGAGGTTATTTTGTATTTTTAAGTAATTGATCTTGAGATAATTAATTGTTTAAGTATTTAAAAAAGAGATGGGTTTTGGAATATAAAGTATCTGTCTTACAGCAAATAACTGAATCTAAATTAACTTCATTGTAATTTTAGTGCTTCCCCTTCCAAGTAGCCTCACTATTATGTTTTTCTTTTCACAAATGTTGGTATGATGGTCAAAATATCATTGCTAATTTTATGTCATGGTTCCTGGGTGTTGGTGTGTTCTTTGGTTTATGTTAGACTTTGATCTTGGTTTAGGGTTTTAATTTGTCATGTTTAGAACTGTTTTGATTTTGGTTTCAAGTTCTGGTTTTTGTGGTGTTTAGTTTTCTGGTTAGATAATCGTTTGTTTCATGTTTTAGTTTTTGTCTTGATTTTTGGTTTAGAGTTCTGGGTTTTGTCATGTTTGGTTAAGTTGATCTGTTTTCCCTCTTGTGTTCCTGTGGTTGCTGTTTCTGGCTCGTTACTTCACCTGGTCTAATTACTCATTCACTTCACCTGTTCCTTATTACTACCTCCGTGCATATATATCCCATGGTTTGCAGTTTGCTCTTGTTAGATCTTTGTCATTCATCCCCTGTATTGTGTGTTTCCCTGCCCCAGCGTTTGTATCTAATAAACCCTTTTACCTGCACCGATCTGCCTGTGTTTGGGTCCTCACCATACAACATTTTATATATTACAATAACAAAATGTTCAGGGGGGCACTTCATTTTCTTTTCAAAATCTCTGATAGTGCCCCTGTCCTAGTCTATTGTATTTCTCCCTTCCCATGGCCCAACAGCCCTCCACCACAATCTCCATCATCAATCAGATATCCCTCTGGTGTCCAGATGAAACCATCTTGAATAGTAGAAGCATATTGAACCTATGTTTATGCTTATTTCTATCCTTAACACATACTCCTCATATTTTCTGGGTCCTCATTAAGGTACACACAGGCCACTTCATGATACATTTGTGGCCGAACATCAAAGACTCCGCAGGGAAGAAAAATGTTTTGTACTTCTTGTTGAAATACATCCCCCTAACAAACAAAACTCTCCACCTTAGCCATGGCATCCATGATGTTTAAGAGTCTTCTTCCGATCTGTCGTCCTCATTTATTAAACATCTTGAACTTGGCCAGACAGCACATCCAGCTGTGAGAGACATCTGGACTGCAGGTGGTGATGCGCTTCAATTCTACATTTATCTGAAAACTGCAAAAATAATTGAAAACAAAGAGCTGCAAGATGAACATTAGAATGAACTTCAGGTCATGTCCTGTGAGGAATCTAGAACCTATGGTAATCCTCTCACACAACCACTTCAAATTACATTAATTATACCATTCTGCAAAAATTAGGACGTGCCTCGTTTAGTTCAAAGGGTCATCTTGCCCTGAAATCCTGGACCATGTGTGTTTCACTGACCACATCATATCTTCTGTATGGAAATGTCTTTTCCATTTACATCCTCACCACCTCCCTGCCATCCTCCTTCATATCCAAAAGTCGTCCCAATCGTACATGCTCATGGCTTTCTTCAGACTCTTTGGTCAGGAAAGGAGGGCAGTAATTTATCTCAGACTGGCCTGGTCTTTGGATAGCTGAAGCACACTTGATTTGCTCTCTGGTTTGAGTTTCATGGAGTTCACCACAACCTCAGGACATCCCAGGTTTTTAACTGAGTGTGGTAGACTATCTTTCCAACTTGCATATCCTGACCGGGAGCCTCTTTCAGCAAGGCCAGGGATGTTTAGAGATGTGTGCCTCTCCAACAGTGTTGAACTTTATCAGTGACTTAAACTTTATAATGAACATTTCTTGAACGAGGCACTCAAGAATTTATGACTTCAGTTTAGGATCCGGAATAAGAAATGTGCTTTTTCTTTGTATGCTGCATTGCCTCGCTCAAGCTTTATCTCTGCATCAAAGCTAAACTGAGGAACACAGAAGATGCTGGGCCAAAACATCCTGGAGGAGGATGAGCTTGACGTATCAGACTCTGGTGAGGACAGTATGTCTGCATCAACACCCCCGCTAGACAGGGATGAGATTTCATTCAAGGAAGGATGGATTAAAGCAGCTGAAGCTTAAGTGCAGGGGACTGCAGCGCAGTGGGAAGTCACTGCTGAGGGAATAATCCGGATTGTTCCTCTATCCTGAACTTTATCCATTGAAGTCAGATTCATAAAGTCATTGCAAAACAGTGCATCCATGAACTGAAGTTTGTTTTCAGGCCACATTGTCTTTGTACCTCCTGAACAAGTTGAGCCACAGAAGTCCACTGGGGAAAGTCAGTCTTTGACTGTTGTCTTCCAGGATCATTTTTAGTATGATATGGTCAGACATCAAGGGCTCTCCATCTGCACAGAAAGATGGAAGGATATTTATACTGCCATTGTATGAATGCAGACAATACGTTTAAAAAGAGTTAACACTTTCTCAGGTCGTTTTATTACATATTTTACTCAAAAAGGTACAGTGTGTGAGAACTGGTGGCAAAGATGGGCACAGCAGTGACTTCAAATACTGAGCACGTTAGTGGATCCAGTGGCCAGCAATGGCTGCACCACAGGTGGCTACTTCAACATCCTGTATGTGTACTGTCTTCTTCTATGGTGCTTTTGAGCCATTACTTAAGGAGCTCTAGCTCCTGTTAAACAAAGTTGTAACTGCAGTTTTAAAGTTTCAAACACAGAATTGTTTGTCCAATCAGCGACACCGTAGTAAGAATGGTGGCAGCTGCCATGTATGTTATCAATATAATAATCAAATCCAATTAATCGTTTTTATTCTATTAGAATGAGCCATTGATATCTACTCATCATGGGTCCACATACTTAACTTAATTATCGGTTAATAGAGGTTCTGGAGCAGGTGATTAAAAACAGTTTTAGCTCAAAGAGGTGTAGAGGTTGTTACGGCTGAGATAGAAACTCAGAAACTGGAAAACATTTTACACCAAGTTCGTACTCATGCTATTCATAAATCCTGGGAGTCGTTTGTACATCGCACTGTGTGTATAAGCGTTACAAGTTTGGCCAAGACTTTTGAAAACATTGTGAAAGAGTGGATTAAAAGTCCCTGTGATGTAAAACCTATTCATCTGTTCACCCTTTATGCCCTGTTTGTTGATGCAGTGAGTTTCCGTTTACAACACAATCTGCCTGTAAATACCGCGGCTGAACTGCAAAGATTACACGCTGTCATTCTCACTCATTTAGAAGATGTGATTTTAGACCGTGCTTTAGCGATTATCCAAGCTTAGTTTTTCTTTACCTTGAATAAACGTGTGTTTTTCTTTTTTTTCTTTATGATGTTGACTGGAAATAAAAAGAGTAGATCAAAAAAAGGGGGGTGTTTGTACACTGCCGTGTGTGTGTGTGTATAAGCGCTACAAGTTTGTCTGAGGGGTTGATATTTCCTTTAAAGCAGCACCTATTCATATTTTACTTGAATAAACATGTATGCTTATTGTTTATATGCTGTTGAGTGAAAAAATAAAAAAGAAACACGATAAAGAAGCGTTCTCGTTTCTCTTTTTCCCAGTAAAACCTTAGAGCTTGCGGGAAGCAGGATGGCTGAGAATAAGGTCATGAAAAGAGTCTATTACAACCCGGCCCATCCTGGTAGTCTGGGCGGAGTGGATAGACTCCAGAGAGGGGTGCAAGATGAAACGGGGGAGAAAGTTAAAGTTGATAAAGTCAGAGATTTCCTAGCGGAGCAGGATGCTTACACCCT
>JBAFTB010000026.1:4954353-4964406 GCA_037177355.1 Melanotaenia trifasciata | reverse complement strand
AAAGTTGGTCAAAAGTTTAGGATAAAGTTTAAAGGATTTTGCTGCGAGCTCTCACACGTGCGACCTCTTAGCAAGACACCATAACCGGAAGTCCGAGCTAGGCAAGGTTGAAGAAATGTGTACACGTCTAATACTTTAACATTGGAGGTCAGGTGGAGTTCGAGGACAGAGGCCAAATCTGGGTTAAACCTGGTCCTAGAGGGCTGAAGCTTAATAGGTGGACTCATGTACGTCCACTGAGTGTGTGATATCAATTTCAGCTTGATATCTTCAGAAATGACTGGGTTATAGCCTGTGTACACGAACTTGACCTGAGCTCAATGTTAAAGTATTAGCCATGTACACTTTTTTTCAAAACAAATTGGAATGTGGGGTTCCTGGGGGCCTCAGGAACATGTGGTGTGAAGATGGTGATGATTGGACAAAGTTGATTTTTTCACACTTTTAACACTTTTAGGTGATTTTTTTACCTTGTCTGATTCACTCCAAACTTCACACGCTGGTACTACATGCCACCAGGACCACGTGGTTTAAATTTCACCCCTCTAGACCCCAGGATGGGGTAGTTATGGACCTGGAAAGTCGGCCCATGGCAACCCTTTTGTTTACATGTGTGAAGAAGGCTGGCGTTTTGCACACAGACTATTTAGCTTCACCCTCCCACTGCACACTTGTAGGGCATGACTTTAGTGATTAGTGACCCGATTTTGGAGTCTCTAGCCCCTTTCCAGGCCGAGATATTAAGGTGTGTGTTTCTTCCCATACTTTAACATGGAGGCCTATGGAGGCCTGGTTTCTAAAGTGAGAAACAGGGTGGCTTTTCGCGCACAAATAATTTAGCTTCACCCTCCCACCGCACACTTGTAGGGCATGACATTTGGTAATGGTGACCTGATTTTGGGGTCTCTAGCCCATTCCCTGGCCGATATATTAAGGTGTGTGTTTCTTTCCAATACTTTAACATGGAGGCCTGGTTTCTGAAGTGAGAAACAGGATGGTTTTTCGCACACAAATGATTTATCTCCACCATTTCACTGCACTCACGTAGGGCATTACCTCAGTTAATACTGACACGATTTTGGGGTCTCTAGCCTGTTCGTAGGCCGCGCAGAACCCTGACACGTGCGCAACTGTAGTCGTCTATGGAGTTATAATGCAAAGGTTTTGGGGGTCCTGCGCGGCCCCCGAGGGTTGCTCGGATTGAGCTGTCGTCGCTAGGGGGCAATCTCCGAGGTCCCTGGAGGGTCCCCTACGAACAGCAGTCAAATCAGAGCACTTTTAGAAAAAAATGCCCCCCTCTCCAGACCAGACCGGGCCTTGGGCACGTAGAGGAGGCCCTGTTGACCACTTTTGGGGTTTTGGGGCCAGTTGCATGTGGACACATATTCCAGTTCACGGACTAAGAATCATTGCACGTGGACACATATTCCAGTTCACGGACTCCCTGGACCCCCCCTTCCCTTTCCTACCCTGTCCATACGGTCTATGGTTGAAACTACTCATCCCTGGCTGCTGCTGCAGGGCAGGTCGTCTGCTCAGAGCAATCTCCGTAACTGCACTCAATATGGCATGGCTGGCCATATACTCAAACATTGTAACAAATCCCGAAAAACAGTAACCCAATGTTGAAAACTGCAGAATAAATGCCAGTTATCGAACTAAATGAGGTGCCATAAAGTCAGACTGTGATGTGTTCATGGTCAGCTAAGAAAAATGACAATTAGGCGATGGTAAACAACTAAGTCGTTATGGTGTGTTCAAATACAATTTCTAGAAAAAGAGAATGTAGGTATACAACAATAATGAAGCTGCATAGTGCACAGTAGTGATAAAATTAAAGCAAATATTTAATGTAATGTAAAAGTTATTTTTAACTAGTAATAATCACTTTTATATGCAGTAATTAATAAAGTAATCCAATAATTTGCATTTAAGAGTTATTTGAAAATGTGATTAATCTGATTAATCACAGCCTAAAACTGTTATTAATATGATTCACTTATTTTAATCAATTGACAGCACTAGTTTAAAGTCTGTTACAGTCTGTCCTACCACTCCTCCAGCACTCCCCTGTCCTGCCGCTCCTCCATTCACTCCTCACTTCCCTGATCCTCCACACCTGTTCCTGATCCACTCATCATAATCAAGCCAACCTGTCACACCTGTCTTCCACTGTGTCCCCAGTCCTCATATACTCCACCAGTTCAGTTACTCCTTGTCAGACCTTAACCCACACACCTTATGGACTCACTCCCTCTCTATTCCCGGATTCCTCACCTTTGTATCGGTAAACAGTATGTTCCTCTTCAATATACCAGTCTTCCGAAGTCAGGAACTGGAAACAGACAGGAACAGACGGATCCCCCACCTGAAAAGGGATGACTGTAAAAGGTTTACCAATAATGACAGAAAAAATGACAAGACAAACTGAAGATGTCAGATGACCCAGTCCTGAACACACTCTGACAGTCCTGTCAGAGCTTAACAAAACAGCTGCTCTTAAAAGTTCCTAGACGCAGGTTAACGGCAGAGGTAACCAAGCTTTTTCTGTCGCTGTTCCCAGACTCTGGAACATTCTGCCTTTTAACATTAGATCAGCACAGAGCATTGAGCATTTTAAATCATTATTAAAAACACACCTTTTCTCATTGCCCTTTCCTCTAGCTTGAGCATTTTATTTTTTTATTTTATTTATGTTATTGTATGTTAACTTATTACCTCATTTCCACACATGGAGGTGCTCCAGAGCTTTGAAACTCTTCAGAAAAACTTTGGTTTGGAAAAAGATGATTTTTATTGACACTACTTTTACCAAAATATGAAGACAATTCTGGAAGAGTAAGGGTTAGGATTTATACAGGTGTGTATCTTTAACCTAATCATGAAAGTGTAGTAAAGTCATCTCTGGAATACATGAAGGTGTTCAGGCATCAGGTATTCAGCATGAGGGGACACCATTGGGTGGTGACCACCTTTCTGGTTTGCGATGCTATTTTGATGTAAACTACTCGAAGCAGGTGATGTGACAAAAATTAGCTGGAAGTAAACAGAGCTCCAGACAATACCTTGATAAATAAGAAAGGTTTGTTCCAAAAAGTGACATCTTAAACACATCTGCAGCACCTGTGAGGTCTCTGGCCAGTTGTAGGGAATCCCACTGACCATGCATACCAGTGGTCTTACATACGTTCACAGACATTTAACATTTCTCAGTTCACCTCTGACACCTCCCCTGAGCTAACCTAAACATCTGGAGTGTTAGTTGTTAATTGACTTTACCAAGTTCATGTGATAATGTCTACCCTGAAGGTCATTGTGTTTGCTGGCTCTATGTAATACTTACAGAAACAAAGCCTTATGCTTAAATTTGCTTAATGTGATTGTACTACCTACATGATGCTAATAACTAGACTACACTACATAAGGAGGAAGCAGGGGAAAAGAAGGGGAAACACTGATCCCTGTTGAGAATTGGCAGGAATGATGTGATTTACAAACATGGACTGGGTTCTGTTGGAAAAACATTGAGATTTTTTATTACACCCATCCAGAAACAGGACTGGGATAAGGGTGATGCTTGTTGGAGACTCCGTGGGACCATGGAAGCTGGCCACATTCATATCTTTTTGGAGCTGCCAGTTTATTAGACCCTACTTGGAAGAGATCCATACTGGAATAAATATTCCCTTTCTTTGTAACTGTGTACCTGGGTGATATAACTGAAGAAAACTGGCACACTGACAACAGAAAACTACTAAATATGTTACAAGGAAATGGCAGAAGTCTCCATTCCTCACTACTTGGAGGAATGGATGAACATGTGTTTGATATGTATCACATCAAAGATTTTGTGTTCTTTGATGTGAGGTATGTCACACCATCAGGATGTAGGCTCCTGGTTCTCTGCTTCAGCTTGTTGAAAGGAGAAGGATGATCTTGGGGAAACAATGCAGACTTTTTCATACAACAATAATAACAATATACTCGACAAGGAAAGAAACAAAAAGTCTTGGTGAGAAGTCTGTAAGAGTTAATTTTTTCTTTGTTATTGATCATCTGGAGCGATGTGACAATAAAGCCAAAAAGCTCAGATTGAAGTATTGTATGGTCCTGTACATATGAAAATATAAACCTGTATCAGTAGAAAACAGACATGATCCTGATAGACCTACATGACATGACATGGTTTGACAGTATGATCTGCAACGTTCAGGAAGGAAGTGTAGAACTTGTATTTCTCTATAATCTCTGCTTGTTTTCTGGCTTCCTCTCTGAATGTCTTGCTCATGTCTTCCATTTCCTTCTTGTACCTTTCCTCCAACTCTTTCTTTTCTTGGTCATGTGCTTCTCTCATGCTTTGTTCTTTTCTCCTTTGTAAGTTTTCATGCATGTCTTTTTTCCTCTCATATTCTTCTTGGAGACATTTAAACCTTCTTTCCTCCCTCTCTTGACTCTCTCTGTCTTCCTGGTATCTGTTTGCCCACCACTCATTTCGTTCTTTCTCCCAGCCTTCTCTTTTTTCTTTTATTTCTTGTCTGAACTTCTCCAGTTTTTTGTCTATGATTTGTTTTTCTGCTGACTCTGACATGATTTGTTTTTCCAAGGCATCTCGTTCTTCTTCCCACTTCTGTTGCTGTTGTTCTTCCTCCTCTCTTCTTCTCCTCTCTTCTTTTTGTCTAATTTCCTGTTCTTTCTTTTTCTGCTGTTGTTCTATGATAATATTTTCTTCCAGGTCTTGAAGTTGCTTTTCTATCAGTTGTTTCTCTTTTTCTATGTCTGCTCTCTCTTCTTCTGTCCTCCTCTTTATGGCTTTCTTTTCTTCCTCATGTTGTCTCATCATGTCTTCCCTCAGTTTCTCTATTTCCTCATCCTTCTCTTTCAAAATTCTCTGAATTTCTCTCTGCATTGTTGCTTCAGCTCCCTGCAGCATCTCATTGGTAAAACAACTGCCTCCATTCTCCTTCACCATGGTGTTGATCTTTCTTATCAGCTCACTGACTTGTGAGCGCTCATCAACGCGGTTATTAAAAACGTGGTATCTCCCTCCACAGTCAGCGATTAACTTCTTGAAGGAATCATCAGTTTCCTTTTCAATGTACTCATCAATGTTCTGTCCATCATATTGCAAGTTATCTCCTCCAGTTAAAAGGATGATGGTGAACTTCTCAGAATTCTTCCCAAACACTTTTTTGATATGGTGTAAGGTCTCCTTATCCTCATGTGTAAATCGCCTGATGTGTATCACCAATAGGAAGACGTGTGGTCCTGGAGCCAGAAGGTGGATGCACCTTATCAGCTCGTCCTGAACTTCTTCATGGGTTAAACTGTTGTCAAACAGACCAGGAGTGTCAACCACAAACACAGGCTGTCCATCCACTTCTGTCTTTTTCTTATGACACTTCTTTGTGACTGTGTTTTGACTTGATTTGGTTTCAAACTCTTTTCTTCCCAAAATGGTGTTCCCAGAGGAGCTCTTTCCATTGCCGGTCTTCCCAATCAGCACAATCCTGAGACTCTCTGGACTCTGCTTCTCTTCATCAGCTGCACAATTACAGGACATGGGATTAGAGTCAATGTTGAATTCGGGGTGGAAGAAATTACAACAACAACAATAATAATAACAATAATAAAAATAATAATAATAACAGAGGCATGAAGTTGCACGTAAATATAAAAAATAAATAAATTAATAAAAGACTCTACATGTGAACCAGGAGCAGGCTGTCCAACCATCTGGAGCTGCAGCTTTAACTCTGTCATCTCATTTCAATACAGAAAGAAATTATCACTAACAGTTTCTGCAGAGGCCCTTTTATACAAATATACAAATTTATAAACATTTGTATGTTTTGATGTGTTTTATCACATATGAGAAATTGGTTCAGGATAGGGTAAAAGGATGAGGTGGTTGGTCATTCTCACATTACAAAGCATGAACTTTTTATCACTCTTACTCCTGGTAAGCCATCATCCTGAGAGAAGAGCCTTTGTGAGAAATCTGGGTGCTGATAGAGCAGTTTGTAAGGAACAGCATCTGGTACTGCAGATAAACTCTACCTATTATGGTGGAAAGTTCCTAGGCTCATTAAAACAACCTAGTACGGCAGCCGCACCACTATCTGCTGTACAATAAAGTCCATCAGGACCCATAATACGTTAAAACTAAAACCACACACCAGGCTTACAGGGTGTAGTGATGGATGTAACCAGGTAGCTGTGATAGTTTACAGTAGAGATCACCACCTCTGGTCCTCAAGGGTCACGGTCCTGTTTTCTTGTCAGGTTCTACACAAGCCTCTTCATGACCCATCGATTTAAATCAGATATGTAGCAGCAGGGAAACATCTGCAGGACAGTGACCCTTAGGGGCCAGAGTTAGTGAGCCTTAGTTTTCAGGAATATCCTAAGTAAGAATGGGTCTGAGGTTCTTAGGTTTGAGCACTCTGGAGAGAGAGATGGATGAATGAATAAAGAACATACCAGTTACGGTCATCTTTGCTTTGAGCTCCAAAAGTTCAGCACGCAGTTGTACATTTTGATCCAGTTGTGCACACGCAAAGGTTTGGGTTGTATAAGGGTTGTTCTGGTCAGCTTGCATCTCCTCCACAGCACCCAGCAGCTCTGGGATCTGTTGCTTGTCATTGATGTTGAGAACAACAGATCGTCCTCTACAGCTCTGACGGAGCTCCTGGATGTTTTTATCGCCTCCAATGAAGTCAGCAACAGCTGGAGCTGCAGGATCTGACTCCACCATGAACAGAATCATGGTGAAGTCATTGACTCGAGAGCTGAATGTGTTCTGGATGGTCTGCAGCTCTCCCTTATCTTCATCAGTGAGGGGACCCACAGGTAGGACCAGGATGAAGGCATGGATCCCCTCAGGATCACAAAGGGAGACACACCTGAGTGACTCCTCCATCACTGCCTCCTGAGGCTTTCCATACAAGGCAGGCATCTCCACCAGCGAAAGCCAGCGTCCACACACCTCTCCCTGATGTTTAACACACTGTGATGAGCTGGAGGCTGAATGAAGCTCTGTCTGACCTAAAATGGCCTTGGCTACTGAAGTCTTCTTTACTCCTCTCCTCCCAAACAAAACCAAGTTTAAAGACGCTTTCACCTGTTCACCCTCGGCTCTTCTCATCTCTCCTGTGATAGTGAGGAAGGCTCCTTTGTTTTCATGCACAATTTTTTCCATCTTCTCCATTAGCTGCTGATGATCATGTTCATACATGTTGTACTTTCTTCCCTCACATTCTTTAAGGAGCTCCTGCAAAGAGGAGTTTGTTTCATCACCTTCATGTGTTACGATGACCATAGTGTGCTTAAAGGCATCTTTACCAAACAAAGTCAGGCTGGACTTCAGACTTTCTTCATCCTTCTCTGTGAAGTCAGAAGGCTTGATCAAGAGCAGCAAAACATTTGGTCCAGGAGGACAGAGGCACTTTTCCATCTCCTCTCTCGTTATTTTCAGACTTTCTGGAGCTTTCTGAATTATCAAGCTCGTTCCTCTCCATCTTCCGTGGAAAACCTGGCTGGTTTTCCAAGATCTTGCAAAATCCAGGTCTTTTTTCTTCATGATGAAGTTACAGAGTACTGTTTTCACTGACTGACTTGTTCCAAAAAGCATGATGCTAATTCCACATCCTGTAAAGCAGCAAACACAGAATCAATGGAAGATCCAATCCACTTTATTTATTAGGCACATTTTTAAAACAATAACATGTCTCCAAAGTGCTGCAACTATTGAGAAAAAACTCTGAGCTACAGCAACTGAAACTGATGATGGACAACAGAAGGAACCTAGCTGGTGTTAACAGCTAGTAAAAGCCCTTTAACAAGCTGAGGGAACAGCAGTTGTTCCAACCAGGGTGATATAAACCTGCTTCATGAAAGCTGCCTTCAGGTGAGACAGATCACGGAAACTTTTACAGTTACCTCTGAAATTAGCTTGTTGTGTATTTTCTGTTTGTTAGAATAATTTGGTTTCTCTTTATTTAAAAGTTATTAATCCTGAAGGCAAAAATCGGAATATCCATCCAACTTTGCTCTGTAACTGAAGGAAGTTTGAACTTCTGAGATCACAGTTTATGACACTTTGTAAATGGCACACTTTATAACTTTTAGAAAACATTTCCACTGACTTGTTTTCCAGCAGATCTGGTACAAAACACGTGAAAAAAAGGAATTCTGACTTCAGGTCTCCATGTTAATGCATCTGTTATGTAAGAGTCAATTACCAAAACATATAAGATCTTTATTAAAACATTTTCTCAGACTCACCACCAGATGGAGCAGATTCCAGAGGTATGGGATCTCTCCTTGGGTTCACACTGTGACAGATTACATGTCTTCCTTTGTTCAGCTCTATTATTTCTTGTATGTTTCTAAGCAAGTCAGAAGGTTTGTGGACTTTCATCCTCAGGACATTTTTTCTGCATCGTCTGATCATGTCCTGTAAAGGTGGGCTGCGTAAGTAGATGTAGGTCTGATATAAACTCTGTGTTCTGGATTCTGATATGAGAAGCAGTGAATGATTAAAAGATTCGTCACTGAAGAGTTGGAGGACTGTGCAGAGCAGCAGTTTGTGTTGTTCAGTGAAGTCTTCAGGCTGCAGAACCAGCAGTAACACATGAGGTCCAGGAGAGCACAGTTTCACACAGTTTTCTACATGTTCTCTTAGCTGGTCTTCAGACCGGTTTGGAGACAATACATCTGGCATGTTGACAAGAACCGTTTCTGTGTTCTGAATCAGTCCACGGATTCTCACACAGTGGTTCAGTTCTTCTTCAGTGGTGAATGCAGCCTCCCCCAGCAGGAAGTTTAAAACTGAACTCTGCTCAGACCAGCGACCCCCCAGCACAACCATGCGCAGCTCTGACACTAAAATGGCAGGAAATAAAAATAGCACTTTAAAAACTCACATACATGCATTTATTTCTACTTATATGCTGGAATAAAAGCTTTAGTTTCACTTACAAACTGGTTAATAAAGCAGGAGACAGCATTTCTGAATGCAGTCTGTTGCTGTTAATAAAACTATAAAAAATATCCCTTTAGAGTTGTTCTGTTGTGTCTCCTGATTTTGTTTAGGTTGCATTTTTCCATCAGTCATGAGTTTAACCCACAAAGAAGCAGTTTAGTCTTAAAAAACTTACTGTTGGGTGGCAGGAATTCAAAGCTGTTCCTGCGTCTTCTAGGATTTATCCCCTCAGACACTGTAAACGTAGAAAAATATACCTGAAGGAAGTAATTTGTGCCATGTCTGAAGGTAATTAGACACTGCACTCTACTGCACAGCATTTTTCAACCACCCCCCACCCAAATGGTTCAGAACTCTGCTGCCCGCATCATTACCCAAACTCCTTCCTTTCATCACATCACTCCCATCCTGCAAGAACTCCACTGGCTTCCTGTTAAGTACAGGATAGAATACAAGATTCTCCTCTATACATACAAATCCATACATAAACTCTCATCCCCTTACCTCTCAGACCTTCTCCACATAGTCACCCCTTCCAGATGTCTTCGCTCCTCCTCTTCTATCCATCTCTCTGTCCTGCCTGCCCGCCTCAGCACCACGGGGAGCAGAGCTTTCAGTCGCTCTGCTCCTCAGCTCTGGAACACACTTCCTCCTGACCTCTGCAATACCGACTCTCTCCTCACCTTCATTTCCAAACTCAAAACCCATCTTTTCAGAACATCATACTGTTTGTATCCTTGTTTTCAATCACATCCTCACCACTCTGCCTTTTATGTTTAGATTTTTAATTGTTCTGTATATGTTTAATTTTCCTGAACTGTTAATGTTTTCTTTTATTTGTTTTGTACAGCATCCTTGGGTGTCCTGAAAGACGCCTTGAATAAAATGTATTATTATTTTATTATTCCACTCCACCTTCTATCAAGCTGCTATCAACCTCCACTCCACTTGTTCTCCACCTACTGTTAAGATTCTATCAATGTTCACTCCACCTCCACTCCACCTTCTATCAAGCTGCTATCAACCTCCACTCCACTTGTTCTCCACCTACTGTTAAGATTCTATCAATG
>JBAFTB010000026.1:4910725-4941526 GCA_037177355.1 Melanotaenia trifasciata | reverse complement strand
AAAACAACAGATCAATGCATATTCACTATGTCTGCATCTCCCAGTGAATCAATGGTGGATCACAGCGCAGGGATAGCGCTGTGTTAGCCTTTCCCACCTGGTCTATAACTTAATGAAAGCCATAAACTCTCTATTGATCATCTGTCAGTGATAAGTGTTTATCCATCCATCTGTCCATCCATCTATCCATCGGTACATCATTCCATCCATCTGTCCATCCATCCGTACATCATTTCATTCATCCATCCATCCTTTTTCTGCCACTTATCCGGTGCCTCCTCCCGGTGGGACTTACCCAGAACACCTCACCAGGGAGGCGTCCAGGAGGCATCCTGACCAGATGCCTGAGCCACCTCATCTGGCTCCTCTGGATGTGGAGGAGCAGCGACTCTACTCTGAGCCCCTCACAGCAAACTTCTAACCCTTTCTCTTAGGTAGAGCCTGGCCACCCTGCAGAAAAAACTCATTTTGACGGCTTGTATTCGAGATCTTGTTCTTTCGGTCTCTACCCACAGTTTGTGACCATAGATGAGGGTGGGAACGCAGATCGACCGGTAAATCAAGAGCTTTGCCTTTTGGCCCAGCTCCTTTTTCACCACGACAGACCGATGCAGAGTCCGCATCACTGCAGACGCCGCGCTGATCCACCTGTCGGTCTCCCGCTCCATCCTTCCATCACTCGTGAACAAGATCCCGAGACACTTGAACTCCTCCAATTGGGCAGGACCTCATTCCCACTCCAGAGACAGCACTCCACCCTTTTAACCTTAAGTTTTAAAATAAAAGCTCAGTCAGATTAAACATTTATTCCAGTTTAAAAGTAACACTGGTTCACACGTTTAATGAGCTTTCTCACCACAACAAGGATGGCGGACACGTCCCAGCAACAAGCTGAGGAAGTCGGTGTTCAGGTACATGCAGTGTTCATGTATGTCTGAGCATGTGACCCCTCCCACACAGTGTCCCCTCCTACTTTTAGTTACTCCTTGACTGTGGCAGAACATGTCATCTGAAACCACCTCAAGTCAGTCAGTAATGTCCTAAGCCCTCCATGAGGTAAGAAAGATCCATAATGATCAAGGGAAGACTTCCCAGATGTGAGGACGGTCGATATAAGACAGAAAGCTGACCCAGAGTCCTTCAGTCCATCAGCAGTTAAACTATTTATTATAAATGTTAAACCTTAATGTGATAGTCAAGTTTATATGATTAAAACAGAATGAAAATTTCAAGAGTTCTTAGTTAAAAGGAAACTAGTCAGCAGGATTAACTTAAAACTGAGAAGTTCCATTTTAATGGCTGATACTTTCAGCCATCAGGTGTGTTTACCTGCTGGAATTGGAAACAGGATTATAATCTCACATCTTCTACTCTGTGAGAGGAAACCTGGTTTTAACGACTTTTTAAAAGTACAGATTTAAAAATAATGAGAAATGCTGTGCAAAGAGAGACTTCCTAGGCTTTCGGTAGTAACGCCGTGGTGCAGCACATCGGGGACAAATCTTTCCTGTGTGGATCGAGCTGAGCTTTGTTGGAACTGGAGGAGGAACAAACCTTGGTTCATGTGAGTGCGTTGGGCCACCTGAAATGTTCTTCATGGCAACAAAACTGCATTAATGTGATAATAACGTGTTGACTAGTCCAGCTGTAGTCCAGACGTGTGTGTGTGTGTTTGTGTGTGTGTGTGTGTGTGTGTGTGTGTGTGTGTGGGTACTGACTGGATGGAAGAGTGGGCGTGGCTCGCTGTCTTGTTCAGGTACTCTGATGCCACCTGGGCATTTTGTCTCATCGTCATGACGACCTGAGAATCTGCTGCTTTCAGTTTGTTGTTCTCAGAGCGCAGAGAGTCCACCTCCACCTCAAACACACAAAAACACCCATGAACACATCCTCTAAACCTGAGACATAGATCAGTGATTACCAACCATGGGGCCGTGGCCCCTGATCAGGCCTTAAGTGCCACCTAGAGGGCCAAAAAGAGCCCAGGGGCGACAATGGTTTTATAAGTTAGCAGTTCAATCCATACAAAATATTTGAAAAAAGTGCCACACCAGTGGCTGGGAAACCCCCGCCATGTAACGTCAGCAAGAGAACAACTTACTACTGGATGACCATCTACAAGCATGATAAAAGCGGCTGAAAACATGGAGCACATCTAGTCTGGTTTGTGTGGTGGAGCCATCAGTCAGTTTCAGTTCAGGAGTGTGGTGATGCCGAGGAATATGCTAGCATCACACCTTACAAGATCAAACTATACCGAGCAGACTATATGCTTCTGAGTCAGACTCTGGGTTGGAGAGAGACGGTGGAGAAGCAAACATGGCCACCGCAGCAGCAAACACATGGCAGGGGAATACAGACTGGTACACACTATTTTTCATAAATGTAATTTATTTAAACCAAATTTCAAACAAAAGCAGAACAGTGTATTTATTATCAAACTGACATATTTACCTGATTCTGTGATAAAGATACTACGTAAATAATGAAATCTGAGACTACTGTAATTGTTGTAATACAGACATAACATGACTGTACATGTGATAGTAATCTGACCGGAAAATTTAATACTAGAACGACCAAGGTGGACATTTTGATTGCTTTGGAATTTGCATAATCAATAACTTAGTGAAATAAAATCAGGAAGCCATGCTGCTCCCTGACTTTTCCTAAAACTACTTGAATTTTTTATTAAAACTAGTTTTAATATTTACTATGTAAAGAACAGTGGAAATATGATAATTTCTACCTATTTTGGCTACAGGAAGTCATTTTGACTACACGCTGTTCTATGTTTAGATTCCTGACATTCTGGATCAGATGATGTGGAAGTATTCTGTAAACTAGGGTGTATGCAGAGATGGATCCATGCTGGGTTTTACATCATACTGGACCTGCTACCTACTGGAACAGCTGAAAGGGGTTTCTGCAGAGGAATGTCTAGCAAAGTTTATGAAGGGAAACAGCCAGCAAGGTCGGTGGAACCAAGTGGACTGTAGTACAATTTAAAGTAGTACAGGCTCCTGAAAGGAGGAAGAGCCGGGCAGGAAGAAGCTCAGAAAAAACCTCTGACACTGGCAGCAGTAAAGTTGTAAGCAGAAGCTGAGACGTGGTCTGTGCTGCCAGGACTTCTGAAGAGTTAATTTTTGCCTCATAGTAAATTCAAATTAATTAGTCATGGTGCAACTGTTAGATCCATTTAATTTGATGCAAATGTGTTGAAGCAGGGACACATGGAAAACCTGTTGGATTGCAGCCCTCGTAGGACCAAACTGAGTAACCCTGATGTAGATGGTCATGACAAAACCATCTGGCCTCACTCTTACTTATGTCATGTTATCTGGGTGTTCTTCACTTCAGGTTTATCCACCCCAGCTCCGTTTTTTTGTAAATATTAAGGCTTCTGCAATGAATATGAAGTTTAGATTTAGTTTGTTTCTCTGGAAAACAAGGCCACGGTTGTTGCTTTATACTTTGTTTTATAAAACATTCTTTGATTAGGGCTATAACCTATAAGGTAGAATTAGTTTAGCTGTATGTTAGCTATAAATGGAATTAATTGAAGTTTAAATGTAGTGGTCAGATTTACTGCTGGTGGCCATTTTAGTAGTTACAGAATCTGGATTATTCTAGTGTTAAAATAATAAGACAGACCCCTGTTTTTAAATTGCCAGTGTTATCTGTGTGTGAGCATGACAACGGAGGAGGAGAGTATTTGCTGTCAGCAGCAGGACAAGGTGAAGCAGAATGATTTGGATGGTGCCATATCATCAGTCATCAAAACTTTCCCATGATGTGTCTAAATGAACCAGCTCAACCTGCAACATCTCACCAAGGCATAGGCAAAACTGTCTTCAGAGCACCTGGGCCAGGTTCGAGTCCAGGCCTCGGAGCCTTTGCTGAATGTCATTCCCCATACTCTCTGATCCCCTTTCCTGCCAAGCTACTACGGCCACTAGGACCTCAAAAATGTTTTCCAGTGTTAGCTAATGCATTCAGTGTTAAATAATGCCATCCAGTATTAGCTAATGCTATCCAATCTTAACTAATGCCATCCAGTGTATTTTACATCATACTGGACCGCATACAGCATTGCCTAACATCATCCAATGTTAGATAACGTTATCCGGTGTTAGCTAACGTTATCCAGTGTTAGCGATTGCGATCCAGTGTTAGCTAACGTCACCCAGTGTTAGCTAACATCATCCAGTGTTAGCTAACGTCACCCAGTGTTAACTAAAGCCATCCAGTGTTAGCTAATGCTATCCAGTGTTAGATAATGCCATCCACTGTTAGCTAACATCACCAGTCTTAGCTAACATCACCCAGTGTTAACTAAAGCCATCCAGTGTTAGCTAACGTCACCCAGTGTTAGATAACGCCATTGAGTGTTGGTTTTCTTGCTGTTCACATGATAAATAAATGTCTTTGTGATGATATCATTGGATTGCGTCATTTAACTGATGACGTTTAGTTTGATAAATTGGAGATGGATTTGGTTTAGATACAGAAAACTAATGAATTAAAATTAATGTTCATAACTGACCTGCAGCTGCTGAAGCTCCGCCTTCAGTTTGGAGACGCTGTTTTCTGCTTTCACTGCTCGCCTCTAACACACACACACACACACACACACACACACACACACACACACACACACACACACACACACACACACACACACACAGACACACAGAGACTCCAGCTTATCTTAGAGGTTACAACCTGTTTGTAAACACCAGAGATCAGCAAATGCAGAATGTGTGTGTGTGTGTGTGTGTGTGTGTCACCGTCATCAGGTGCAGGTTCTGCTCCACAGATTGGACCATGCTCTCCAGGTCCTGTGCCTCCTTCTCTTCCTGGCGCCTCCTCAGCAGCAGCTCCTCCGACAGCTCAGAAGCCCTGCAGGATGGAGGAAGAGACACAGAGCCATTGTGGGTAAACAGTCATAGCAGTGCCACGCTGTAATTGGTCGTTGCTGACCTGCGATGGCTGTCCTGGGCTCTCCTCTGCAACTCCCGAATGGTTCTCCTCAATGACATGTTCTCCTCCTCCAGCTGAGAGACAGCGTTTATGTGATCAGACACCCGAGTTTTAAGTTGAACGTTCTACCAGATTGTCCCCTCATGTCCAACAAGACATTTCCTCTAAACACCAACCAGGTTTCCTGTTTAAACACATTCAGCTCCTCCTCTTGTGTCTCAGATTACATCTCTGATTATTTTCACTCATCACAGAAACATCACAGTTATGTTTAAAAGGAATTTGTTTCACCTTCTGCATCAGGCTGCTCTTCTCATTGCTTCTCCTGCTAAATGAGATGAATTCTTCTGCAACTGAAGTATCATCTCCTTCATAGTTCTCTTGTCCTGCTGCTGTGGGACCCCCTTCAGGTTGAGAGGAAAACCTGGAAAAGCAGGTGATGCGTTAACCTGGAGCAGCAGGCATAGCGCTAACCTGGAACAGCGGGCGTAGCGCTAACCTGGATTAGCAGGCGTAGCGTTAACCTGGAGGAATGGGCGTAGCGATAATCTGGAGTGCTAGGCATAGTGTTAAGCTGGAGTAGCGGCATAGCATTAACCTTGAGGAGTGGGTGTAGTATTAACCTGGAGGAGCAGGCGTGGCGTTAACTAGAAGTAGCGGGTGTAGTGGCCGTAGAGTTAACATGGAGTAGCAGGTGTAGCGTTAACCTGGAGGAGCGAGCGTAGTGTTACCCTGGAGTAGCGGACGTAGTGTTAACCTGCAACAGCAGGTGTAGCGTTTACCTGGAGTAGCGGGCATAGCGTTAATTTGGAGTAGTGGGCGTAATATTAACCTGGAGAAGCGGGCGTAGCATTAAAGCTCTTCCTAGGCTCTTCGCTCGGGCTGCCCTGGGTGGCCGGTCCCTGGTGGGCCGGCGTCAGCCAATCTTGGCCCACGGTGGCCTGTGCCCCAAGACCGTGGGGGGCTCTTGCTGGGGCTCTCCTCTGCCGCCCTTCAGGTGGGGCTGGAGTCGTCTTCGTGGTGGTGTAGCTTGGGTTAGTGCTCTGGGGCTGCTGCTGAGGGCCCAGGTCTCTGGGCTGCCCTGGTCTGCATCTGACCTCCGTAGAGACGTGGTCGCATTTGCACGATCTCACCACTCTTCATCACTGATCACTCCTTATTCCTCATGCTCTGCATGCTGACACAGTCACTGAGTTGTCCAGTGGGTTTATACACTAAGAGATAATTCTTCTTTTTTTCCTGTGAGTTAGTATCTGGTTGCTGTTGTGCTACTTTCATGATATGTCTTTTTGATTTGGTTATTATTTAAGAACTCTTAATGACTAGCAGCTCCGTTTTTTGGTTTTTTTTTTGGTAAAAGTTGTAGGACATTTTTTGGTGTGTTCATGTACATGTATAACAGTTTGTTGTCTGGGGAAGGTGTGAATTGAAGGGTCGTTGCCTTCTGTCTGTGATGTTTTTGTGTCCAGCAAGATTACATAGATTCCGTGATTAAAAGTAAATTAATTAATTAATTATTCACATTATCAAGAGGAGCCTTACCCATAGGCCTCCCCTTGGCAGAGCAAATGTGTTCAGCACAATTCAGCAACCAGATTATCATTTTGCTTGCTATGATGCTGGACAGGACAGGTTAAAAAAAACCAAAAAAAAAAAACCTGAAGGAGTTGTCGTAATGTTAGCCTGGAGTAGCGTGTGTGCGTTAACCTGGAGTAGCAGACGTAGCATTAATCTGGAGTAGAGGGCGTAGTGAAGGTGCATTAAGCGTTTCCACCTCAGATTTCAAGAAAACGTCCAGCTTCAACACAGTCAGGATAAGATTTTACCACACTCACCTGGTCTCTTCCACCTCCTCCTTCTCTTCCTCCTCTTCCTCCTCGGCGCAGAGGGAGGATGTGCTGTCTACACCTGACAGGAAACTCTGCCCCCACTCCTCATCCTCCTGATTGGACAGACATCACACAAACAGTGATGAGATCATTATAGCCAAGTATGATGAGAAGCAACAAACTGAACAGTTAAGCTATGACGATGTCAGTGATGATGTCACCACATGTGCAGCCAGAGGAGCCTCTCACCGGAAATGGTTGCTAAAGTTCCCAGAATTCAGAAACAGATTTTAGACTTCTTCTGAAACTCTAGTTCTGCTGGTACTTCCATACCTGCCCATGACTCTGGTCCTGGTCCAGATCAGAGTCCTTCCAGCGGAGAAACTCTTTGAAAGAGAATGGGTTCAGTTCCTCAGCCGGCTCCTCGTTATCTGAAGAAAGATGAAAAATCTTTAAGCACTAAAAGGCCAAACATCTAAGAAACCTAGCAAACCTAACGATAGACCCAATCAGAGACGGTCTGTCCGCAACACGTCACTAAGACAACGAGTCGGAGACGGTCTGTTCATAACATGTCCCTAAAACACACGTTGGAGACGGTCTGTCCGCAAGACGTCCCTTAGAAACGCGTCAGAGATGGTCTGTCCGAAACACGTCCCTAAAACACGCGTCGGAGATAGTCTGTCTGTAACACGTCCTTAAAACACACCTAGGTGACGGTCTGTCCGCAATACATCCCTTAGACACGCGTAGAGATGGTCTGTCTGTAACGTGTCCCTTAAACACGCGTCGGAGACGGTCTGTCTGCAACACATCCCTTAGACACGCGCAGAGATGGTCTGTCTGTAACGTGTCCCTAAAACACGCGTCGGAGATGGTCTATCCGCAACACATCCCTTAGACACGCGCAGATATGGTCTGTCTGTAACGTGTCCCTAAAACACGCGTCGGAGACGGTCTGTCCGCAACACATCCCTTAGACATGCGCAGAGATGGTCTGTCTGTAACGTGTCCCTAAAACACGCGTCGGAGACGGTCTGTCCGCAACACATCTCTTAGACACGCGCAGAGACGGTCTGTCTGTAACATGTCCCTAAAACACACCTAGGTGACGGTCTGTCTGCAACACGTCCCTTAGACACGCGCAGAGATGGTCTGTCCATAACGTCCCTAAAACACGCCTAGGTGACGGTATGTCCGCAAGACGTCCCTCACAAACGCGTCAGAGATGGTCTGTCCACAACAAGTCCCTTTAGACACGCGTCAGAGACGGTCTGTCCGTAACATGTCCCTAAAACACGCCTAGGTGAGAGTCTGTCCGCAAGACGTCCCTCAGAATTGCGTCCGAGATGGTCTGCCTGAAACATGTCCCTAAAACACGCGTCAGAGACGATCTGTCCACAACACGTCCCTAAAACACGCATCGGAGATGGTCTGTCCGTAACACCTCCCTAAAACACGTGTCAGAGACGATCTGTCCGCAACACGTCCCTAAAACACTCATCTCAGATGGTCTGTCTGCAACACGTCCCTAAAACACGCCTAGGTGACGGTCTGTCCACAAGACGTCCCTCAGAATTGCGTCCGAGATGGTCTGCCTGAAACACGTCCCTAAAACACACGTCAGAGACGATCTGTCCACAACACGTCCCTAAAACACGCATCGGAGATGGTCTGTCCGTAACACCTCCCTAAAACACGTGTCAGAGACGATCTGTCCGCAACACGTCCCTAAAACACGCATCGGAGATGGTCTGTCTGCAACACGTCCCTAAAACACGCCTAGGTGACGGTCTGTCCGCAAGACGTCCCTCAGAAACGCGTCAGAGATGGTCTGTCCACAACAAGTCCCTAAAACACGCCTAGGTGACAGTCTGTCCGCAACACGTTCGGCTGACACTTCCCAGAGATTAGTGGACAGTTGATTAATCACATTTTAATCTCATAACATTATTTGCCCCAAAAAGCAAATTTTTTTTTATTTAAATGGATTTTAGTGGACAACTGAAGCAAATAATAGACACAAATATTAATATTGTAATCTGAGCTCTAGAAATGTCTGGAAAATGCATTTTACGGCATTTAAATTCAAAACAGTAGAAAAAGAAAATATCCCTGGAACAGACCTAAAGTTAAAGTGTCATTTTAAGTCCTTTAACTAGCAGCTTTAGCTGTTCTCTTAAAGTTAACTCATTTGTCAGTCCTTATCTTGCCAAACACACTGGAATTCGTCCTCTGCTTTTTACCCATAACTAGTTACAGTAGGAGCAGTGGGGGCTAAGGACCTGGAGCAGAGGGGAACGTCTCTGGATCTGGAGCTGGAAGCTGATGGACGGGGGAAACAAGGGAAGTAAATGATGGACGGGAGAGGGGCCTGAGGACGGGCTAGAGGCGGAGACTGCTCATTGAGAAGAAGTAAACGTGCTTTTACATCAGCTTCCAAAAGTTTCCAATAACACCAGAAAAAGTCTCTAGATTAGTTGCTAGTTGCTTCTTTGAAATCGAGTCAATAGATAGGTCAAAAAACTTGCTAAATATAGCGCCAACATAGCTCAATTTAGCATCACTAACCTGTGTCTCAGTTTAATTGGTGTACCAGAAACCCTGTACTGACCAACGTTCCACTTTGTTTGGAACGTAAACTCAAATTAAACGCATTAAAGATCAATAATGAAGCTATAAATGATGAGTGTGATGGTGAAGTAGACTGGCAGTTTTTATCCATCTGTCTGTAAAACGTCCGCTTTAACATTTAATTACAACGTTTATAGATCCATGACAGGTGTAGGAACGCCCACAAACAGCAGGTAAACACTGACAATGGAACAGGTGGAAACATCTGGTTCAACCATTAATCCCGTTTCTGTATCGTAGTGACTCCTGTCAGCTAATCATGACAACGTTTCTTCCTAGCATGTTTTTCTAGCATGTTTTAGACTTCTTTTTAGCAGTTTCCTAGTGAGAAACCTGAACCAGGAGCCGGGTTCCCCCAACATGGCAGACAAACTACATCATGTCCGATGTATGCTCTTGTTCATGGGAAGGGTTAAAACTGTGTTGATTTATTTATCTTCAAATTTAAACTTAATTTAAAACACTGAAAAAACAAGACAAAATCAACTATTGAGAAACAGAAGAGTTTAATTCAGATTTAAAAATTATATGTATTCATTTGCTGCATAAAACTACTGGTTGAAATCCAAACACTCGTATATATGAAGTTGTGTTGGAGCAGATTTACTTCATACCACCTTCTCACACCTCTGAAGGTTCTGGGTAGAAACTTCAACATCTTGCAGGTTTCACAATAAATCGGTTTTTGGGTGAAAATGCAAGAAAAGAGGAGGATAAAGAAAAAAAACCCCACAGATGAGTTATAAGATTGAATATGTGAAGCTTTACTAGCTTAGCTCTTTAATTTAATCAGTAATTATAATCAAAATAAACATGATGCAGCTCCTGTCCTCCAGAAAGACAGGAAACTCCATCTGGACAAGCTGAGCCTATCCCAGCTAGAGGCGGGTTCTGGTACACCTGACAGATCAGCTGGACAGATCAGTGTTCACTCTAAATCCTTTTAGACAAATCGATATGCAGAGATGATGATCTGAGCAACTAGTTGTCCTCAGTGCTGATAAACAGCCTTGTAAAAGCTCTACTTGTCCTAGAAGACACGTCCCATGTCTGTCCTGTCATTTGTGTTTAATTTTTTTTTTTCATTTCAGTCTAAATCTTGTCTTTGTTTTCTTAGAAGAAGAAATAGTTTTATTTACAATACCATCCTGAACTGAGGACGTCCATCCCGCCCAGACCTCGTCCCACTGCTTTGTCACAGCGTGTAAAATATTCCAGATTCGTTTCTGACCCGACCGGATCCGGGTGTAAACTGAACCAGGTAGACCTCAAGACTCACCGTCTGCGATGATCAGGGTCTTCCCGCCTCTCTGTCTGGACATGACGGACCCACAGAAGCCGGTGCGGTTCTGTTCGGCAGTCAGCATCAATTCTGACTGATCATGGTATCAATTTGTTGATCGCGTCTTCTGATAAAACCAAACCCGGAAACGCTGCCTCCTCCATACCACGTGGCCTTTGTTTAAACTTCTCATTGGCCGAAATCGTCACGTGACATCAGGGTAAGAAAAAAAATTGACATAAGGAAGTCTCCTTTGGAATCCCGGGAAAATTCTCATGCGCGTGCCGCTTTTGACGTGTGCTGTTGGTTTGTTGTGGAACTGTTCCAAGCCGAAGTAAAGCCGGACTGCATCAGGCAGTTTGAACGGTTAGTGCACGTATTTTGTCGGTAAGTTAGCCCGGTTCAGCACGGCTGAGCACACTTCATCCTGCGATGGTAGTTTGAAGTTGCGCGGTGGGCTTGAAGATGTGGCACCAGTTGGTAAATCACATGGTGTGGTTCTGGTTTATGTTCGGTCTTGTGTCATTACTGGTTCCTGTGTTGACTGGTCCCTGGCTGCAGGTCCATAACGTTCATGTCATACCGTGCCGATCTCCGCTGACAGTTAATGTAAATTAAGAGCCACTTTCCACGTGTTAATGTGCAGCATTTCGTGCGAATTCGGTTTTATTTGTCAGGTCCTCGTCGAGCCATTGATTTTCTCTGTGTTTAGTTAAAGCCGAATTAAAGAGCGAACCATCAGAAGGTGAAGGATGTCTCAAACTTGTTTCTATGTTGCTGTTTGCACTCACGAGCCAAGTGTTGTTAAAGTGAGAAAATTTTAAACGCAGTTTGGCCGCCCTCACCCCTACAGTACGGGACCTAACATGTCCTCTGATGTGTCTGCACAGGCGACATGTCTGAAGAGATTCCATCCGTGGGAGAACCGTCTCAGTCCCCATCCCAGTCCACACTGTCCCCATCCCAGACCAGGACCCAGTCTCAGACTGGTTCTAGTTCGTCCAGCGGGCCGACCTCAGGAAGCCAGTCGTCCAGTGGCTCAGGGACTCTGAGTAGTGTGGACACCATCCCTGTCACCCTACCATCTGTCCCTGAGGAGCCAGAACCACAACCCTGGGGTCGCCTGCTGCCTATGGCCAGAGGCTTCAGGAGCCATGGTAACCATGCTAACATCACACTGACATCAGACAGTCGGTCTGAAGACCAGCACACATTTGATTGTTTGTTTACAGACTGCATAGAGGACCAGTACCTGTTTGGACGGGACTCCAGGTGTAACTACGTCCTGGATGATCCTGATGAAAGAGGATCCACAAAGTTCCGGATCTACAGCAAGAAGCACTTCAGGATTTACAAAGTGAGGAACCAACGCAATGGGAGACAGGCCTGTCCTGGAACTACATTTACTCACATCCACCTGTCTTCCACCTGTCTTTCAGGAGGACTCTGAAGTCTTCGTGGAGGACTACAGTAACAATGGGACCTTTGTAGACGGGGTTCTGGTTGGGAAAGGAAAAAAACTTCCGCTGGTCAACAACGCTGTCCTGGCTCTGGCTGAGCCGAAGAATAAAGGTGACACCTGTCCCACCTGTCCTTCCTCTGACCCACTTGTCCTTCATCTGTCTCATCTGACCTTTCACTGTCTCACCTGTCTTTCCCATCTGTGCTTCCTCTGTTCCACCTGCCCTTCCTATGTCTCGCCAGTCCTTTCAGTGTCTCAGCTGTCTTTCCTCTGTCCCATCTGGCCATCCTATGTCTCACCTGTCCTTTCAGTGTCTCACCTGTCCTTCCTTTGTCCTATCTGTCCTTTCAGTGTCTCAGCTGTCTTTCCTCAGTCTCACCTGTCCTTCCTCTGTCTCACCTGTTTCCACCCTGTCTCTCCTGTCCCCGTCTGCAGTGTTTGTGTACTTAGATCTAATGTTGGACGATCAGTCCGCTCTCCCTGAAGGCCTGCGGGAAAAATACATTCTGACTCGGCGAATCGGCACGTGAGTCTCCTCCTCCTTTTGTGATGTCACTTCCTGTGCACGTTGCCTGGTTCATAGCGAACGTGTGTGTGTTTCAGAGGAGTGTGCGGTGAGGTGCGTCTGGCCTTTGAGCGATCCTCCTGCAGGAAGTTTGCAGTGAAGATCATTAACAAGAAGAACTTTTCCTCTGAGACGGTGAGTCGTCTCTTCTGCTCTGGTTGGTTGACACCTCTACCTTCATTCAGCCCCGCTTCCTTCACCTTTTTCCTTCCCCCCTTTTCTCCATCCTTCCTTCCATCCTCTATGTGCAACATCAGAAATGACCTCTGGCACTCGCAGGGCACTGACCAATGGCAAGCTGAGGATAGCTAACATGTGATCTCTTTGCTTTCATTGTCCAATCACAGACTGCGACCCGCAATGCAAAGACAGAAATCGAGATTCTGCAGAGGATCGACCACGTGAGTGTGAAACCAATTAAGAAGATGCACACTCCATCATTAACATTTCTCCTCATTTACTTCTCTTGTTTCCTCTTTTCTCTCCTCATTTTGTCTCCTCATTTCCTCATTCCTTCTGTCTCTGAGTTGTATCATCTCATTGTCTCTTGTAGCCTTGTCTCATAAAGACAGAGGACTTCTATCAGACGGAGGACAGTTACTACATCGTCCTGGAGATGTGAGTTCAAGCTCTGTGTGTGTTGATGCTAAGCTATGCTTACTGTGTGTGTGTATGTGTGTTGATGCTAATCTAAGCTAACTGTGTTTGTTGATGCTAAGCTATCTGTGTGTGTGAGATGATGTTAAATCGTGTGTGTGTTGATGTTAAGCTATCTAACTGTGTTGGTGCTAAACTAACTGTGTTGATGCTAACCTAAACTGTTTGTGTTTATGCTAAGCTGCATGTGTGTTTGTTGATGCTAAACTGTCTGTTTGTTGATGCTAAGCTATAGGTGTGTGTGTGTTTTGATGCTGAGCTAAACTAATTGTGTTTGTCAGGATGGAGGGCGGAGAACTCTTTAACAGAGTGAAGTTGAAGCAACAGTTGAATGAAGCGGTTGCAAAACTGTATTTTTATCAGATGCTTCGGGCTGTCCAGGTAAGCGTAGACTGCTGTTGCCATGGTAACCGGTACTCACAGGTGCTACACTGGTGACTTTGTGTGTTTTTGTGTAGTACCTACACAGGAGGGGGATTATACACAGGGACCTGAAGCCAGAGAACATCCTGCTGTCCTCCAATGAGGACACGTGTCTGATAAAGGTTTGCCTTCATCTTCCTCATGACGCCAGTGTGTCCAGTATGTGAGAATATCTGTGTGTCTGGCAAAGACGGGGACTCACGTCTGGGACTGACATAACCGCACAAAAACACAAATACTACATATCGTCATCACACCTGCTGCACCTCTCATCAAAGTTTTTGGTATAAAAATTTGATATAAAGGACAAATTAGCAGTGAAGGTCTGTGGAATAAAAATCCACGTCCAAATTATTCCACCTTGAAACACACCTGGAGAAGTTAGTCTCTGAAATAGGAAGCTAACGTTAGCATCTATGTTAGCAACAATTTTTACCCTTTAAAAACGGAACAGCTGCAGGCGGCCACCAGAAGTTCCATATTAGCGTAATTATGTTTAACTGCTCTAAAATAAAACTCTCATACCGAGAACAATGAAAATTTTTTAGCTTAAAGCAAAGCGTGTTTTCTCAATCCGCAAACTTACCTGAGTGCACTGGAAGGTAGCGCACTCAGTGGGTAAGTCCTGACCCAAATGGAGCACTGATGTTTTGCACTTACGTAGTGACATTCTAGCGTTTTGACGGCGATTCTTCTGCCCACTTTAATTTGCAGAATGAATTTCCAACTCTTAATTTTACCTTTCTTTACTCCTTACTTAACCTCACCTGTAAACTACGTTCCATCCAATGGCAGCGCAGGATCCTCCTCCGGTTGGCTGAATATGAGTTAGAATGCAGTGTCCAAAATTAACTTTTTGACTCACTGGCCAAGTTTGCCGGTAGATGAAAAACTCCATCGGCCAAACATATCTTTTCCTGGCCAAAACATTAAATTATTTTACACACACATACCTCTAGACACATGTTATTTCTATAATACTCTGTTGTGTTGTATCCAAACTGAAAGTGGATGTTACAGCAACATTAAACAAAAGCAACAAGAAAGATGGTTTTATTTGATAAAGTGTGAATGTCTGAATTCATTAACTAAAACAGACTCGTCCCTTTCTACTATAAATTTGAACCTTATTGATCTGATTCATAATAAATCAGTAATTATTGACTATAAATAGCCCATCAATAATCATAAAAGATGATTTATAATAATAATGAACTTAACAACTGATCAATGTAATAATAATAAGCATCATTATTATTGATCAGTTAATCAGTTGACAGCTGTTTGTCATCTGCCCGTTATGCAGTCAGTCTTTGGGTTGAAAACAGCTAAGCTAACAGGCTAACTTCACGTCCAACATAGTGCTCCTGTGCTGACAGCGCGGCACACGCCGGTGTGTTACCGCCTAACATGAGAAGCGAGCGGAACCTGACCGTGAAGCGGACAGAAGGCACAGCTATATCCAAACCATCACTTTTCACTGAACTTTGTGGTTGGGGATGTAAGCCCTGCTGATTTATCCTCCAGTTCACCTTACTTTCTTTTGGAAAGCTGGCCGGCTCCTGCTAAAAATCTCCACATATTTACCCTACTTAATTATCCTGAACTAAACGAAAAACAGAACTGAAATAGTGCATGCGCGTTGTCGTGTCACGTCCAAGTGTTTGCGTTAGTGCATGTTTGTGTACGTGAGCGTCGTTCATACATGCAGACAGCAGAGGAACATGAAGACATCCACCAAAAGGAAGACTGAAAAACACGACTAATTTGGTACAAACATTTATTCGCCATTTGGCGGATAGCACTCTGAGATTTACTCGCCAAACAAAAGATTTACCCACGTTTGGCGCCTGGCGAGTGTTTATTTCACACCCTGTTAGAATGTATGCTTATTAATTTATTTTAAGGTATGTAAAATACAGGTGAGACAAACGATCAGATCCATTACTGTGGTCAGGGGTGAGGGGATGGGTAGCATGCTGCTGTTTACATTAGAATTATAACTGAACAACTCCATACTTACATCTGTACAAAATAGCCTCTGCCTGCATCAGTATCACTAAGTTGTTGGCTGCCATTATTCAGCTCTGGAAAACTAGTAGAAAGTCCCTCCCCTTCCATTGCGTTAGCAAGATGGCGTCTGTTTATTGTGCGTCATGTTCACCATTTCACCCTAGATATTTGGCTGTTTTTAGGGCAGCAACCGGGTACTTTCAGTGCCCTTTTGGTGGAAGTTTCTCCACAGCAGCATAACAGCTAAATGTTGTAGCTCCATGGTCTGGACTCTGTTTTGGACCCTGCAGATGTGAGTACCTACACAGAAGTAAAAAGGATGTTTCTCTCCATCCCACAGTGCAACAATACAAAGTTAACAGAGTTAAATGTATCTGGAGGCAGAGGGAGGGGAGAGAGTTCAGCTTTCTGACAGCCTGGTGGGTGAAGCTGTTCATAGGTCTGATAGAGCAGCTAGAAGGCTCCAGTTCCTTCTTCCAGAAGGCAGGAGGCGGAACAGGCTGTGCAATGGGGACTTGAGTCCCTCACAATGCTGGTTGCTTCGCAGGTGACGTGGGTGTTACAAATGTCCAGGAGAAGGGGGCGTGAGACACCAGTGATCTTCCCTGCTGTGTTCTCTATGTGCTGCAGGGTTTTTCTGGTCTGTACAGTGTAACAGCTGGTCATGATGCTCTCAAAGTTGCACATGATGGGTTGGGGGGCTCTCATTAAGAAGTAAAGGCGCCGCCAGAACAATCTTCTTGGTCTTGTCGACATCTAAAAGGAGATTGTTGTTGGTGCACCACATGGACAGATGGCTTGTTGTTTGAGATAAGACCACCACAGTCTTATCTGCAAACCTCTCTGTCGTTGGTGACAGTCATAGGTCAGCAAGGGGAAGAGCAGGGGACTGAGCACAGATCCCTGTGGGGCTCCTGGCTCAGTGTGATGGAGCTTGAGGTATTTTTGTCGACCTGTACTGCTTGTGGCCTCTCACTGAGGTAGTCCTGCAACCAGCTGTGCAGTGAGGTGTTGAGTCTTAGCTGGTCCAGTTTGGTGATGAGCTGTCGTGGGAGTGTTGAATGTTGAACTGAAATCTATGATCTGCATTCGTACATATCAGTCCTCAGTGTCCAGGTGTGTGAGAGTAGCACAGATTGCATCCTTGGGTGACCGGTTAGCTCTGTACACTAAATGGAATGGGTCCAGGGTGGAGGGGAGGGTGGGCAGCTGCTTTCTCCCTCTCCTCTCATGTTTTTACATGAATCATGATGGCTGTTGGTGATCAGCTGATCGGCTTTTCTTTCTTGCTTTGTGTGTTTATGGTTCAGCTGAGAAGGAGGAAACTAGCGGTTCATGGTTCACACCATCACATATTTACCTTCTCTAACATAGTAGCTAGCAGGGACGGGACTAGAAAAGTCCTGATAGGGGGCCAGGCAGGGGCACTGACCAGGAAAAGGGGGGGCAGACATGAGACCGTTTTTAGGTCTCGATCACAGGTTGGCAACCCGTGGCTCTGGAGCCGCATGCGGCTTTTTTCATCCCTCTGATGTAGATATTATTTGAAAATAATAAAATGTGTATTCAGTTAAAATGTATTTTTACACTTTGAAAGAAGTGAAAACATTCCTGAGCAGCAAAGGGCTCACACTTCCTGAGTTGGAATAGCCAGAGTGGCTGGAAAAACTACACTTCACGGTAGACATGACAGCGCACCTGAACACGCTGAATACAGCTCTTCAGGGGAAAGGATGCACAGCCCTGCACAAGTTGGAGGTTTTGGCATTCAAGCGCAAGTTGACTGTGCTTGCCAGAGATTAACAGAAAGGTACACTGTCTAACTTCCCCAGTTTGAGAGCGTTCAAAGAAGCTCACATGATGAATTCAGAGTATTTACATTCTGCAATCACCGCAAACGTTGTTTAGGAAACAATTCTGTGAGCTCAGAGAGGGAAAAAAAACTACATTATCCTTCCCTGTCACTCCCCTAAGCCTTAATCCATCCTAAATACCTAAATACCTCTGCATTGGCAGGAGTCAACCTGATCTTGAGATGGAACTGGCCGACATAGCAGACAAAGACAGGTGGGTGTTCAAGTTTAAATGCTTGGCAGCAGACCTTGAAGATGTTACCCGTCAGAGGGCCTTTCTCGAGTAGAATCACAAATGGTGTTCTATTGAAAACCTCACCAAACCGGACAAACTTGTGTTTGAAACTTGGAATGCGTTCCCCAACGTTCATGTGAACATGGTATGCACTTGGAGTCCTGTCAATCTTAGCAGGTGTTCTCCAACATGAACTTTATTAAAAACAAACATTGCGCACGCCTCACAGATGACAGCTTACAGTCCTGAGTAAAGATGAAGTTGATACAGCCCTGATAGAGACGCTGTATGCTGAGGTTCAGGAGCAGAAATCACATCAACCTAGTATGATTTTAATTGCTTATTATTTTGCATATATTCATACTTTTTCATTGTTCAATGAAATAATCCTTTTATTTTTTGGGTAAACCACTGATTGTACACGTCAGACAGCACACAGAAAGGACGGCATTTTTGGTTTGCTGCTGGTGGATAATTTAAGTTTGTGCTTTTTCATAAATACAAATATATATTGGGTATTTTCCTTGAAAGTAACCTTCAACCCAATGTCTTTATTATTTAAAATCTTTTCATTGCATACTGAAATGTAATGTCGTTTTCTCTGCAGTCGTTCATTGATTTAATAAATGCAACACATTTTGTTTATATATAAAATAAAGGAAATAAAGGTAAAGGAAAAAACATTATATGCAGTGTTATTTAATTTTAAATTTCAAAAGGGATTTGTGGCTCCCAGTGTTTTATTTACTGTGGGAAACAGGTTCACATGGCTCTTTAAGTGGTAAAGGTTGTCGACCCCGGTCTAGATTTTATAAAATATTGAACTGATTATTATAACTAAAGTGATCATCCAATGTAAAGTGAAGAGAAACTAGTAAAACAAGCAGCCAATGATGTGTTTTATCAGCAGGTGTTTACTTTGGGTGATGCTGCTGTAGGACTTTTATCACTGCTGCACACTATCACTTACACTTCAATGATAAAAGGAAAAAGCTGTTTTTATCCAGATCGTCAGTTTTATCAGTTTCTTCATCAGTGTTGGCTGTTTAACTTCAGTCGTCACATCTGCTGGTTTTATGGCAGAAGTTATCACCATGGAGACGGTTGGTGAGATGATGGTATATGATTGTGATCTAGAATCTAGTGATCTAGGTCTTAGATGTCTACCTGGTGCAACACACCTGATTCAGATTAAATAGATCTCTGAAAAGCTCTGCACAAGTCTGCTAATGAGCCATTAATTTGAATCAGGTGGGTTGCAGCAGGATGACATCTGAGATCTGCTGGATAGTGGGCCTTGAAGACCAGGGTTGGGAATCACTGATCTAGAACATGGTAGAGATTATTTAGAACAACATATAGAAGTACATTACCTGCTGCATTTACTGACCCTTGGACATCTGACGTTAAACCTTAAAGTGATTAAAAAAACTTTAATCATTTGACAGCCTAATTTGTACACATCCAGGCTTTAAGACAATATGAAAGTTTGCAATATCCATAGAATATACATATAAGGTACATTAGATTGGTAGATGCAGGGGCCCCTCGAAAGACTGCCTGGAGCTCCTAAATGGCTAAGTTTGCAACTGGTTCAGAGTGCTTCCTTTCCATCAGTGTTGTTAGTGGTGGGAGAAAACAAACTGTGGTCAGTGGAATCGCTGTAAATTCCCTCGGTTAGTAGAAAGGACAGCACTTTATGATCATAAACTCCACTGGGGTGAACAGGGTCTGTATACCACCACAGAGTCCTGACACCAAGCGTTGATATAAACACATACTCCGCCTGTGGGCTCAGTCGGCTAGGCGGCATGTTAGCCATTCCAACTGCACAGGGGCGTCCAGGACGTTTTCATTCTTCCATGTTTCCATAAAAACAAAACCACAGCAGTCCCTTACCTCATGCTGGGCGACCACAGCGGTAGTGATGCTTTAATGAAGCCCCGTGAAGGTGTTGAGTCTTTCTGGCCAATTGCATCGCTAAAAGTGTCATTACTCGAGGCCCCATTTAACACTTTATTTGGTAGTACTGACATCTGCTGGTCATTTGATGTCCAGCAGTCCTGTAAACTACATATTGGTGGAAATGTAAACACAATGATGCAACTGTATTGTCTATAAATATATTAAAATATATGAATAAAGTAATATAATTTTATCTAGCTATCATTTATTTCAGCAGTTTAAAGTTAAATCTTATGTTATTGGAATGTATTATATACAATCATTCCCAAACTACTGATGTATTTTGCTTTAGTCGGTGCTGCATGTGTTGTATCACCTCACTGTCACCTGGAATTACGCAGAGCATTTCTGGCGGCTTTTTCAGCAAACGAATCACAGGAGACAGTTGCGTGAATCAGGGAAAACGGGGCTTCATTTGTCTTTGGTCACGTGATGTTCAGGAAAATAATACGGATTTCGCTTCAGGCTTCATATGGATACGCCCCCTTTCCTCGATGCAGGCTTTGGGGCTTTTATGTTAGACGTAACATTACTACTCAGCGGTCGTACCTGATCCAGTTTGTTGTCCAGGGATTGTACATTTGCCAGGAGAATCGAGGGGATGGCTGGGCGGCTTGGGTTTGCTGCTAGCCTAGCATGGACACCTCCACACTCGGTGTTCTCTCTTCTGCTTCCTCTCACTGCTTTTGGTGTCTCCTCTCTAGCAGAGGGTCAGTGGTCTGGTCTGACATAGCTGCAGAACAGTGGTGTAATCCCTGCACCCTCAGAGTCCCCACTAGAGTGTTGGACCAAGGGTTTTCCAGTGCATGTCTGCCAATGTCTAATAAAACCTGGCGACTGTGCTTGTGTTCAGACACAAAGACCAGACAAAAACTTAAAACTTCACGAAAGAAACGGGACGAAAACACTGAGCTATTGGGACAGAGAGGGTCGCTGCATCCACACGCCCACCATCTTTTATACATCATAAATGCGGTTAAAGGTCTGGCTGCAGCATTCTGAACAATTGGTAAGCGGTAGTGGAGGCTTGAGACTAGTATTGGACTTGAGATCAGAGAATCTAGATTAGACTTGGACTTGAGATCAGAGAATCTAGATTAGACTTGGACTTGAGATCAGAGGCTTGAGACTAGACATGGACTTGAGATCAGAGGCTTGAGACTAGACTTGCTAAAGCTGACTTGTGACCTGATGTGGTGCCAGGTAACAGACTTCAACCAGTCACGCATTCTGGAGGAGGCGGTGCTGATGAGGACTCTGTGTGGGACTCCATCTTACCTGGCTCCTGAAGTCTTCACCCACGCCTCCACCACCGGCTATGGCCTGGCCGTGGACTCCTGGAGCCTCGGCGTGCTGCTCTTTGTCTGGTAGGCTCCGTCCCGTGCACCTGCCTCACCTCCTTACTGCATGTTTGAGTTTGAGGTTTGAATGTTTCCGTCTGTGTCCGTCAGTCTGAGTGGTTACGCTCCGTTCCACGAACAGTTCAGTGAGCATTCGGTCACCGAGCAGATCATCCGAGGAGAGTTCACCATGGTTCCAGCCAAGTGGAGACATGTTTCTGATGAAGGTGCGACCACCACAGTAGGACCACCAGGTTCAGCTGGAGAAAGGGTTAAATCTTCATGACCTTCTGATATCAGCTGACACAGAAACTTTGTGCTGCTCTTGTTACTGCTGAGTGATAATCTCATCTGATGGTGTGTTTCAGCCAAAGACATGGTGAGGAAGCTGCTAGTAGTCGATCCCACCAAGAGGATGACCATCGAAGAAGCTCTGCAGCACCCCTGGTTACAGGTGAAGTACCACACCAGTCCAGTCTGGTATAGTTCCCCCAGCAGCAGAACCATTAGTTTCGGTCTATATTAGAATAAATAGTGAGGCATTGGAGGGGACTGTGGTGCATGATGGGAAGTGTAGGGAGCTTATTGTATCTGTCATGTTGCAGGATCAGGAGATGTTGAGGACCGCTCACAGGCTCATGTACCCATCAGGAGGAGATGCTGGCCCTGGTCCTGACCCAGCTCCCGTTCCCATGGTAACCATACATGTACACACTTTCAATGTACTCAGTATATTTGACTACAAACAGATGCAGTTGCAGTAAACTACAATGTTGAAATGGACCATCGTGCATTGCAGCCAGGAGCTAACAGAGGTAGCACGATGCTAATGTTAATACACATTTTGCTCATTTCTGCTCTTCTGTCTGAGCTGGAAAATTTCAGTTTGTTCTGGACTAGTAGTTAAAGCCAACCACTGGAACAGAAGCTGGTAGATGTGTAAAATTATTTCATTATGAGCACCGTGACCTCCAGCTGCAGCACATCTTGTGTTGCTTCATCAGGTGATGACGGATTTGTGTCATAAAGTTTGATGTTATGTTTTGGATTGACGATGATTAAATCAGTTTGTTTCTGTGGGAAAATCTGCTGGAATCTACAGCTGAACTCTGACTCTGCCTCTTCTAGGAGGCAAAGCCAGCAGCAGCAGAAACCAGGGGCAAGAAACGAGGAAGAGAAGATGAGGATGATGAAGCACAACCTGCTAAGCGGAGCGAAGCCCCGCCCCCTGTTTCCGTGTAGAAGTGAAACTGTGTAAATATGTTTATTTTTGTATTAAAGCTGAGCCGTTTTCTAATGAGATTCTGTCTGTTTGTTCTGAAGATGTGAATCTGTTCTGCTCATGTTCAGCTCTCAGCTTTATTTGTATAGCCCCACCTAACATCTCAAGACTTTACAGACAAATCAGTCCAAGCCAATTCATAATCAATAACAACTTAGCTAAAAAACTAACAGGTTGCCTCAGCTCTTGACTTTGATCCAATCCTCCATCCTAAGCTGCAAGAGGCGACAGTGGAAAGGTAAAAACTCCCTTTTAACAGAAAAGTAAAGCCTCTGGCAGAACCAGAACCAGGACCCGGCACAGGGAGGGCAGCCATCTGCCTGGACCGGTTGGGGTGGAGAGGACAGGAAAGAGAGACCAGCAGAGAGGAGAACCAGATTAATGAAGCTGATACTGTCACGTTTCTACATGGAGGATGAGGAGCAGAGAGATCAAGTAGAAGTGTCCAGTGCATCATGGGACATCCCTCAGCAGCTCTGTCTCCCATTGGACTCTTAGTTCTGTTCTTGGAGTTTAACCGTGGCTATTAACTCTACCACAGCTACATCCATCCTCCTGCACCTTGTGGTTGAGTCCACGGTGGAAATCGGAAATGCCACTGAATCTGGTGTCAGGGCTTTCTAGATAGACGAGTGTTATGGATCGATCTCTTCTGTTAGCCATGCTAACCTGCTAACAGTTGCTAACAATAGCCAAACAAACGTCTCACGTGACCTGTGTTGTCCTGTAATTGAAGAAACTTTTTCTACCTTTTGGCCATGCAAGCGCAACACTCATGTTCGATTATGTGGGGTGAACATACTAAGATTCTTTTTGTTTCTAACAGAAGGGGCATGCGGACAGAGAAGTAATAAGAACAGAGTTCCTCCAGACGTTCCCAGCAGACCCTCACAACACGTTTGGGTCTGCCAGGCCTCACCGGCATCCTCCCCCACCATCTGAGCCAACTCACCACCAGGTGGTGATCAAATCATTTATTACATTAAATGAAATGTTATTACTTATATTTACAAAAGATTATATGTAGCTTTAAATTATGTTTTATTGGTTAATGGCTAGATATGTATATATGCTATGTTAGTTTTCCTTTCTGCTCTGGTCTTATGACAAGGTCGTATCCATTCCTAGCCTCATCCAGATCGCTGTGATCCTTGTCTCCGGGTTTCATCTTTTTCATCCTCATTCCTCCTTTAGCTTCCAGGTATTTTATTTCCTTTTTACTCTTGATGCTTGGATGTTTATGAGGGTCTCTGCTTGTCCTGTCGGTAGTATTTGCTCGCCATGATTTGTGGATGACTACACACTGTGAATATTTAAAGAAATAATTTAAGTTTATAAGTAGTATCTTGCAGGGCCATCACCGATTAACATTTAATTCATTGGGGGAAGATACTAGGATAGGCATACATGAGCTTCAACCTAGTCCTTTTTTGGTTTTTGAATGGTATGTAATTGATGTGGTTACATTTGACTGTGTATAGCTAACCAAAATAAATAAAGATGATTGATTGATTGATTGATTACCATTCCAGTTTTGACATCCTTTTCTGACATGGCGTCAACCTGCTCTAATTTCCAACTTATAAATTAAGATAAAGTGTTTAAAAAGTAGTCCAATACCATGTTATTACTATTAGTTTCTCCGCTTAATCCTTCAACCATCTACCAATTAAGTGGATAAATGAGTAATAAACTATTTTACCAGTCGGTCAGTTGCCAAGCCTTTCTGTCAAAGTAGTGTATAATCTCTGATATGTGTCCTCTAATGTGTGTATACACAGACAGCTACGTTTTGTTCACCTGAGCGTTTAACAAAAGTAAGCACCAAAAATGCATGTTTATATGTGTTCAAACAATTATACATTGATAAATAAAGTTAAAGGGGTTTGTGGATAAAATTCACGATAGCCTTGAGCAGACTGGATTCAGGGGAAGTGTTATGTCATCCGATGAGGCTTATAAAGAATTCAATATTTTATAGACTTACTTAAATCCTTATTGCCAATAGATGAACAATTCAAGATAATTTATACAATTAATGTAACAACACATGGGTCATTAAAAGTTTATTTTTCAAAGGACACAGCTCGCTTACTATACAGAAAGAAAGGAAAATAATCTAAAGCACAAGCTTGATTTCTTTAATGTTAAAGGGTCAAAACAGCTGGTTTGAAGGACATGGCATTATGCTATCATGTATTTATCAGATTTAAATGATGGCTCAAATCTTAATTTATTCCTCATTTGATAATGAACTTAAGAATGACTGCATTTTACTGCAATAGGTTACTACAAATAAATAATATTCACAAACTCAGAATAATTATTAGGCCAATTTTTCTTCTTATATAAACAAGCTATTGTGCCCTCTGGGAGTGCAATGCCCTCTGTATGGACTAGAGGGTAACACGGGAGTGCATTATTACTCCTGTCCCATCCCACTCCCACAAAAAAAACATCTTGTCCCGTCCAAATCCTGGGCCAAACCAAAAGAAAAAATCCTGTCCCGTCTCAATCCCGATAAAATTACTCCCGATCCCATCCCGCTACCATTTTTTAAAATTTATTTAGTCTTTAGTCAGTACATTGAATTTGATTAAGTGTTCTCACCCTTCTTTTTTAGACCAGCTGCTAAGTGTTTCTAGCTTTTTTTTAGAGGTCAATTACAATTGTAAAAAACAACAACAAAACAAAAAACAAAAACAGAACAAAAAAAAAAAAAAATGGGGGGGGGGGGGCAACAACAAAACAGTACATAAAAAAGTTAAATAAACCCAAACAGAACATATAAAGTTGTATTTCACATATTTCTAAATGTCAAGCGGCATACAGTGTGTTAAAAACCGTTGCAAATGACTCTCATGAAGTTCATTAATATGTTTGCCTTTTCTAACCAGTTCTCCCAACCTAATAGGCACGTCCTTACTTCTAACTTTGCGTTGTAAATTATTTTTTGCCATATCGGTTTCTCTACGGGTTAATGGAAGCAAGGAGCTGTTACCAAAATAAATTTAAAAAAAAACAAAATACTGGGAGCTTATCACATTATAACGTGATAGGTTTATTTTAAAAATGTGAAACATATCACGTTATAACGTGTCTACGTTTTTCTGGTGAAAATGTAGACTATAAACCACATTTATCAGGTACAGGGAAACGGTGTGTGCTACGTTCAGAGAAATGCATAATTTACCAAATGGGATTATGATTTACTTCATTGGAGAGATTTGATGAAGCTTGTGTGATATTGTTGACGTTGCACCCTTACAGCAGACAGGACCACGTCTTTGTGTCTGCAACTTCTTTGTATATAATGTGATAAGTTTCACGTTTTTACAATAAACTTATCACGTTATAACTTGATAATGTCCCAGTTTTTTTTTTTTTTATTTTGGTGACAGCTCCACGCTTCCGTAGTTTGCTAACTCCATTCCTTTATTTATTTCAATTCTGGCAGGGAAGCAGTGGCCAGAAAGCAGTGCTGGCTTCTGGGCAGTGTAGTTCTTTTTTATACTTGGTTACAGTGTAGGTTTATTGAGCAAAAACTACAAAATGGCAGCGGCTGTCGTTTTTTTTTTTCTTCTTTTTTTTGGTTCCCGCTCCCGTCTGCTACCATTAACTTTTATTCTGTACTGTCCCAATCAGGTGATTAATAGTAACATTGACTCCCATCCCGTGGGAATCCTGTGACCCATGGGATTCTTGAAAAAATGTCAGCCTCTAGTATGGACAACCTTCCCTCTCTTTGTTACCATTCATCCACATTTCTCGGAATGACATTCCGATGTCCCTGCTGTAGATCCTGGTGGTGTGGTTCAGTGAGTCAATGTCTTGCTGACACTTAGCGCACAGCTTCATGTCATCCATGTAGAGGAGGTGACTGATGGTGGCCTAAACATGTATAGGAAGATTATTTAGAAGTTCTTATTAGGTTTGTTCATTTAACCTGCTATTAGTAAGCAAAAAAGTATGAATACAATAAGCATGTTTTATGCTAGCAGCTGTTTAACAAACTGGTCCTGTGTATTTGAAAGAAACCACTTAAGCATAAGGAGAATATCTTACATGTGGTGGCATTTTAAGTGAGTTAATGGATCATGCACATTTAGTTAATCAAACATAAAAAGAAGCATGGGAAATAAAGGATAAAATGTGCATGTTTTATGCTAGCAGCTGTTTAACAGCGTTTACATTTGTTCACTTCACCTGCTATTAGTGAGGAAAAAGTATGAATACAAAAAGCACGTTTTATGCTAGCAGCTGTTTAGCTAACTGTAAGAAACCACTCAAGCTTGAAGAGGAGTTCTTACATTTGGTGCCATTTCAAGTGAGTTAATGGATTAAGGTTGTTTATTATGCTGACATTTCTAAATAAACAAGTATGGAAATATTATATAGAAGTTCTTATGAAACTTCTTATTATTGTTCACTTAGACTTAAGCTTACGTGTCTTGAAAGAAGACACGTAAGCTTAAGTTGGATTTCTTTTCTTTATTTTTCTGTATTTTTTTAACCTGTCCTGTACAGTATCATAGCAAGAAAAATGATAATCTAGTTGCTGTATCGTGCTGAACAAATTTACTCTGCCAAGGGGAGGCTTATGGGTATAAGGCTCCTCTTGATAATCTGATTAATTTAATTATTTTTTTACTTTGAATCATGGAGTCTAAGTAATCTTGCTGGACCTGACCGGAAGAGACAGAAAAAGAAGGAAAACAGGAAAAAGAAACTAAAGGGAAAGAAGAAAGGAGACAAAAACATCACAGACAGAAGGCAACAACCCTTCCGTCTACACCATCACTAAACAACAAACTGTCAAACCTGTACATAAAAACACCAGAAAATTTCCTACAACTTTTACAGACAAAACAGAGCTGCTAGTCATTCAGAGTTCTTAAACAAGAAACCATTAAAAAAGACATATCACAAAAGTAGCATAACAACGACCAGATACTAACTCACGGCAAAAAATAAAAAAATAAGAATTATATCTTATAAATCCACTGGACAATTCAGTGACTGTGTCATGAGGAATAAGCTGGGATCAGTGATGAGGGGTGGTGAGTGAGGTCTTGCAAACAAGACCTCTACGGAGGTCACAGGCAGACCAGGGCAGCCCAGAGACCCGGGCCCTCAGCAGTAGCTCTGGAGCACCAACCCAAGCTACCTCACCCCGAAGACGACTCCAGCCCCACCCGAAGGGCATTAGAGGAAAGCCCCAGCAAGAGCCCCCTGCGGTCTTTGGCACAGGTCCCAGTGGGCCAAGATCAGCAGCCGCCGGCCCCGCCAGGGACTGGCCATCCAGGGGCCCAGAGGTGGCCCCTCCACTCCCCAAAGGCAGAGGGCCCGCATAATGCCTAGGAGGACCAGGCTCCCGTAGACAACCACCCAGCGTAGGCCAGCACACACCTCGGGAACCAGAGTGATAGTTCACCTCTTTATACCCTTGGTTTCAGTTGTCCTTTGTGATGTCATCTGTGGTGTTTCTCTGTCATATCCCCTCTGTTTGGTCTATGTAAATTCTTTATTGATTTTTGATTAAAACCTTTATCCCTGCACCTGTCTGCCTCCTGCTTTCTCTGTACTGCATTTGGGTCCATGTCCTCATTCCATTACAGAATGATCTGACAATCATGGACCCAATGGACCAACATCATTAGAAGGATACGTTTTCAGAGATGCACCTTGCCAAAGGTTTATTAAGATGGTATGGATATATCATATCCCCAACTGGTCAAGATAACGGTAGCAAAGAGAGTTGTGGACTTTTAACTGCCAAACCCTGGTACCTTGACCTTCCAGGTGCACCTCACGTGCTTGCTGATGCCAAAGAGGACTTACAGGGAACCATGTCCCACATCTCCAGTGTTGCCTCCAGCTTCACGACATGCGTCTCCAGTGTCACCTCCAGTTCCACGGTCTACATCTCCAGTGTTGCCTCCAGCTCCACAGCCTGTGTCTTCAGTGCCGCCTCCAGATCCACGGCCTGCATTTCCAGTGTCGCCTCCAGCTCCACGGTCTGCATCTCCAGTGTCGCCACTAGCTTCCAAATCTGGAGACGTTTCCCTCTGCTCCAGGACAAGACTGGAAGCAGCTGCTGGCTGACCCCATCCTGGCTTATCATCATATATAAATGCCTATTAATGAAGTGTGTGGAGGCAAACATTAGAAAGTTAAAGTTCTGTAACAAGTTGTAGACTCTTAATCAGAGAACAGCTGCTGCTTAAATGACTCTTTAACTTTAAGTCTGTTCCAGGGATGTTTTCTATTTCTTTTCTACTGTTTTGAATTGAAATGCAATTAAATGCGTCATCAGAGAGCCATTTTTAGCTTGTCGCTGTCTTGTCATGAAAAAAAGGTTTGTCAACAAATTAAATTCGTCATCATCATTGTTGACGAAAAAAACACTGATTGCTTTTTAGGACTGGCTTGTTATGCATCATTTAACAAAAGGTGGAGCTTTAGTTTGCTTTTTGTTCAAGGGAACTGCTACAGGAACCCTGCTGTCTGAGATGGATGCCGCTTAGTCCAATTCAGGGTCGCACAAAGCTGGAATCTATCCTAGCAGTTAGCAGGCGAGAGGCCGGTACATCTGGACAGGTGCCAGTCTATTACAGGTTGTGTTTCTCTATATGAGAATGTCAAAGATTGTTCTTTAGAGAACCGGAAGTGAAGTGTATTTTGAAGATCCATGTTATAAAAGTTAGAAAATACCTGTTAAAGTTGCCACTAAATGTTTTCCACGAATCCTATCTTTGTGCTAGATCCAGCGGATACGGACCCCACAGAGGGAAAGTTTAGGCTTGGACCCTCCTGAAATTTAGTTGAATACCCCAGATCTAAATCTACTTGTAAATTACTGGAGGCTCCACAGTGATGAGCAGCAGCTTTTGGCTTCTCCGTTAAGGTGGTTTGTTCTGGACCCTCTGAGCAGCTGTCCATCCTCAGCACTACTTATGTAACAGATACAGATCGTATTGGGCCTCAAGTTGTACTTTTTCTTTTTCAATAAAATTGTTTGAATCTTTCCTCTTGGGTTGGTGAATTCCAATCTCCAATCTATTACTGCTACTAGTGCTACTACTGCTACTACTACTACTACTGCTGCTGCTACTACTGCTACTACTACTGCTAGTGGTACCACTGCTACTACTGCTACTGTTACTACTATTGCTGCTGCTACTTCTACTACAACTGCTACTACTTCTACTGCTACTGCTACTGCTGCTGCTACTACTACTGCTAGTGGTACCACTGCTACTAGTGCTACTGCTATTACTGCTACTAGTGCTACTACTACTACTACTGCTGCTGCTGCTACTGCTATTACTGCTACTAGTGCTGCTACTACTGCTACAACTAATACCCACATTCTGCTGCTGGATGTGGTTTTAATAATTAAAGTGTCTTTTTTGTATAAATTAGTTTTAAGAAATCTCAGTTATTTCCTGGTTAAAAACACCTGTCAGGATCAATCTCCACTCGCTTCGTAGGTGCATCTCAGAAGAATGGAGGAGGAAAAGGTGCTATGTAATGAAACTCTGCTCTACATTTAGCCACAGCACCAGAGGATCGTTAGGATTAGGGGTTCTTGACGTGCTCATCGGACCAGACTCCAGGCTGCTGTCCAGGTTCACTTTGTCATGATGTTTGTTATTTTTCGTCCTCTGGCTGCACACAGCCCATCCTCACCTTTTATGGGCATTTCCCTGCAAAGTGGAAGCAGTTGGTCGTCCTTTCAACTTAACAGAAATTGGTATTCACCAACCCAAGAGGAAAGATACGAACAATTCCATGGCCTACAAACATGAGCCTGAACCCGCTGTCATGACAGGTAAGCAACCACAAAAAAATGACAAATAAATATAAAATCAACTTTATTAATGTTTTCATTGCAAACAGTTAAACAGAAAAAATCTGGTTGTAACGATAAGGATGATGATGATGATAATGAAGGCAGCTTTAAAACAAATGTTTGACTTAAGCTTCTGTTAAAAATTTTGATTGTTATAAAATTTAAAGTTTTTAAATTACTGATCTGAAATCAAACCCATCCTCCAACCAATCTGCTACACTGAGGGTCATAATGATGCCCTGCCCCTCAGTGACATCACAGCTGGGCTTGGCGACGGTCCCTGACGCCGTACAGCACAGCATGAGCTTCATCGAATGACTCGCCAACAGCTGACTGGACGCGATTCTTCCATCGCTGCAGCAGTGGGCGGTCCTTAAGGACATCCCGTCCCCCTCCCAGAGGCTGCAGACACACAGTGAGCAT